>JADNSB010000084.1:0-85450 GCA_019695575.1 Angomonas ambiguus | reverse complement strand
ACTACGACCGTCAGAAGCGTCTCACCGCACGGCAAATGTCTACGCACCCTTACGTGCTCAAGTACTACCCGGAGAGCCGCCAGCACCCCAACCACCCCGACAACCGTGGCAACCTCCGTCCCCAGCCCGTGATGTAAACGACTATACGAAACGGGAAACGTAGTAGAGCACTTGGGTGTCTACAATGGGAAAATTAAGAAGCAAAAAAAAAAAAAAAACTATCCCAAGTAATTTCTGTAGATTGAAGTTACTTGTTGTGATAGTGCATAGTGCGAAACTATTGCGACATATATATGAGTAACAGAGTAAAAGAGCAAAAAAAAAAAAATGAATGTGAAGACCAAACTCTTTTGTTCTTTCCTTTTTTTTCAGATTCGTTACTACTTCCGCGCTACAGTTCGCAAAAAAGAAAAAGAAAAAATTCTGCCTGTATGGACTCTATAGATTAATTTTTTTTTTTTAATTTCACTTCATTAGACCTACGTTAATTTTTTTGTATTTCTTTTTCTCTTTCAATTTTATTTTTTACTTGTACACCTGTCCCCTTTTTCTTTCTTTGAATGATACTAACTTCATGCCAGTACTTTTAAAAACAAATAAAAGATAGTGATATAAGAATTGAAATCCTTGACAGCCTTTATATCATCTTTTGTTATTTAGAATAATGAAATAACCACTAAAGTAGGAATATATACGGTATCAAAAGAAAAAAATAACTTTTCTTTATTGTGCTACTTTTATTTTACTTTATTATTCTCTCCCTCCTCCCTCCTCTCTTTAAAACTGCTTTATACAGCAAATAGCATTTTATATAATAAACATCCTTTAGAAACGTACAGAAGTCTTTTCTGAAGTATCACACGCACACAAATAAAACAACAAACAAAACAGTAAACACATGTACTCTGAAAAGATTTCCCGCCCCTTGGCTCCCGCGCTGAACCTTAACAGCAACAGCTACACGACGGGCAACGTGGATGTCAAAAAGGCCATCTCTAGTGCACTCCAGAGGAAAGAAACCTCGAACGGTCGCCGCTCCGGCAGCAAGCGTGACCATGATCAAGCCACCGCCACCGACATGGAAGCGCCTCCGAACCGGGCTCAAGCCCCTCCCAAGAAGAAACAAAAGGTCACCTACACCCTCCCCGACCAGAACATGGAAGAGGGTCACTTCTACGTGGTGTTAGGCGAGGACGTCGACGTGAAGACAAAGCGTTTCAAGATTCTCTCCCTCCTCGGAGAGGGCACCTTCGGAAAAGTGGTGGAGGCGTGGGATCGTAAGCGTAAGGAGTACTGCGCGGTGAAGATTGTCCGTAATGTCCCCAAGTACACTCGTGATGCTAAGATTGAGATTCAGTTCATGGAGAAGGTTCGCCAGGCGGATGCCGGGGACCGCTTCCCTCTGATGAAAATTCAGCGTTACTTCCAGAACGACTCTGGTCACATGTGTATCGTGATGCCCAAGTACGGCCCCTGCCTGCTCGACTGGCTCATGAAGTACGGCCCCTTCAACCACCGTCACCTTGCCCAGATAGTATTCCAGACCGGTATTGCGCTGGACTACTTCCACAGCGACCTTCACCTCATGCACACCGACCTCAAGCCAGAGAACATACTTATGGAGAGCGTGGAGACTACGATCGACCCCGTCACGAACCGCCAGACCGCTCCCGATCCTTGCAAGGTACGCATCTGTGACTTGGGTGGTTGCTGCGACGAGCGCCACAGCCGCACCGCCATCGTCTCCACCCGCCACTACCGAAGCCCTGAGGTGATCCTCGGCCTAGGCTGGATGTACTCGACGGATATGTGGTCGATGGGTTGCATCATCTACGAGCTCTACACCGGTAAGCTGCTCTACGACACCCATGAAGATCACGAGCACCTCCACCTGATGGAGAAGACGCTAGGTCGACTGCCCTCGGAGTGGGTCTCCCGCTGCGGTATTGAATCGTCTCGATCACTGTTCAATGCATCTGGAACACTCCGCCCTTGTGGAGACCCGAAGCACCTCGCCCGCATCGCTCGCGCCCGCCCCGTGCAGGACATCATCCGCGACGATCTCCTCCGTGACCTCATCTACGGCCTCCTTCACTACGACCGTCAGAAGCGTCTCACCGCACGGCAAATGTCTACGCACCCTTACGTGCTCAAGTACTACCCGGAGAGCCGCCAGCACCCCAACCACCCCGACAACCGTGGCAACCTCCGTCCCCAGCCTATGATGTAAACAACTATACGAAACGGGAAACGTAGTAGAGCACTTGGAAGGAAACTACTTAGCACACGAATTGGCCAAAGTCTGTCTTTTTTTTTATTATTATAATGTTCAAAGAAGTAAGTTTCTATTTTTTTCTTTTTGTACTGTTCAGAAGCAGTCTCATACTTCTTTTTTTTCTGTTTAGGTTTGTTTCTCCTATAGAAGTGAAAACAAATAAGTTTGGAGTGAAGAAAAAAAAAAGGTATGATGACTATTTTTCGTTTTTGTAGTTTTTAGATCTCCCTAGATTGTAATATCTTTTTTCTTTACTGGTGTTTCACCAAAAGAGGTATTATGCTAACTATATATTTATATATATATATATATTCAAAGAAAAATAAAAATTGTTTCCCTATAGATCTTATGTCATTCTTCGTTCTCTTTGTGAGCTTTACTGTTATGTTTGAGGTAAAACGGGTTGTTTTGGTTCTTGTTGGAAGAAATCGCTATTACTATTCTTTTCTTTTCTATTCTATTCTTTTTTTTTTTTTTAATTCTCAACAATGTCGATTCTAAAAGCTAATAAACTTTAGATAAAAAAATTGCATATATACATTGAGAGAACGGAACCACATAAACCGTGAAGGAAGTAATTAACAAAGTGTAGTCTTTTTAATAAAAAAAAATGCCCTATGAATTAGACCGTTTAGTGAAGAATGGCCAGGCGGTAGAGATCATCCCGGGGTTGCTTTATTTTTGTGTTTCCCCAGAGCGTCCACCTCCTATAGCGGACACCATCGCAGCACTAGAGTCTACAAAGACTAGGGCCCCACAAGGGAACGGTACACACCCTGCTCGTCAAAAGACGATACTCCGGAAAGAGTCGACGTTATCGGTCACTTCAGCCCACTTCCACTGTAGCGAGGAGCACCACGTAACGGCGTATCCCTCGCAAGACACGGAGGAGGAAGAGTACTCGTGTAGTTCCCTCCCCGATGGCGGTATTAGTGTAGCCACGAACCACCCTCAAGGAAGTAGCACCGCAGCCAACAACACAAAAGGTACGACAACAGATAAAGGTTCGGGCACGACCAGTAAAATTCCTCACAGGGCTCGATCTCTTCCACAACAGCTACTCCAGGACGATGGGTCTGGTGGGGGCTGCTCGTTGCAGGAGGACGGATTTTACTTTTCTATTCACAATGACCCCGCGTTTCAGTACAAACCCTTTTTTGCCGACTTTGGTCCTTTGGATATCGGCTGTGTAGTTCGCTTTACCCGCCGCCTCGCCGCCCTTCTACAGGTGAGTGCCGGGTATGTGTGGGAGGAAGAGAGTATCACCAGCTCTCACCCTGCCCACCAGCCCAACGGAAAACACAGTCTAAACAATAGCCACAAGGGATCGCTGAGGCCTACAAGTGCCCTCAGTAGCAGTCCCAAGACTCACACGATCCCAGTACTACGTCCCCCCTTTCATGCCCAATACCCCGTCTACCCTATCGTCTTTCTCAGTGGACTTCATTCCCACGAGCGGGTCAACAACGCGACACTGATGGGGGCCTTCTGCATCGTCGCCCTACGGTGGTCGCTCAACGCGGTACAGCGATTTTTTAACAGTTTGTATCCCCCTCTTATTCCTTTCAGGGATGCGAGCAGTGGGGCCTCCAACTATCCTCTTTCCGTAGTGGATGTCATGTCTGGACTACGGCACGCACTGCACTTGGGGTGGTTAAATCTGACAGATTTTAACCTAGACACATTCGAGGCCGAGAAAGACTTTGACCTTAGTTGGATTATTCCTAATAAAATGTTAGCCATGAGCTCTCCAGAAGACGATAAACCGAACCGCAGTGCCAAACACTTTTGTGAAGTCTTAAAGCAACTGGGCATTACGATGGTGGTGAGGCTAAACGACCCTCTGTACGAAGCTGGGGTGTTCCGACGAAACGGCATTTCTCATATAGAGTTGGAGTTCCCCGACGGCACAGCGCCATCGGACGGAATCCTAAAAACGTTTCTGCTCTCGGTCGAAGCCGAGTTCGGGGAGGCGGTGAAGCCACCGACGGCGGCAGCGGTGAGTGCGGCCGCCTCCTTAGCGGATAACGGACGTAAGGCAAGGGAGACCGACACCGGGGGAGCCACCGAGGTCGGAGGGGTATTCCGTGGTCTTCCCCCGGCCCGTACCAACGATGTGAACGTGAAGAAAAAGATGCGCCCGATGACAGCGGCGGAAGTGTCCAAAAACAAACTCAAGAAGAAGGGTACCTCTTGCGGTAAAGTAGCCGTACACTGTCGAGCCGGGCTAGGACGTACGGGAACGGTGATTGGGGTCTACATTATGCGTCACTACGCCTTCACCGCTCGACAGGCCATTGGTTGGGTTCGGCTGTGTCGACCGGGGAGTATTACCGGCATTCAACAGCAGTATATGGAAAAGATTGAGCGCCGTCTGACCCCTCCGGCAAGGGCGTGGACTGACGCACAGGCGGGTCAAATGATTCGAGATAGTGCCCCGCTTACCTACCAGGCACACGGAGCGCTTACCATGGACCCTGACGGCAGCACCACCAACCCCGACGAAGCCTCTTCTCCGATGAACCCGGACGCGGGCAGTCTCGACAGCGGGTCCTATGGCAACTTGTATAACTGGGTAGGGTCCTCTCAGTCGACGACTGGTGGTGGTGGTGGTGGTGGACGGAGCGGATCGGCCCCCCGTTTAAGTGTTTCCTCCCCGTTTGTGTTCAACACCGGGAACGGGAACGGAATCGGTCGACGGGCCTCCTCCAGCGCCTCTATGGATCGCGCCCGCCGTAGTAGCCGACAGGTCGCCACCCCACCCCCCGTCAGCAGTACTGGCAACTACCCCAATGCACCGGAACAGATGTATGAACTGGCGGAGATGGAAGCACTGCTGTCGGAGCCGACGTTCGTCCCACACAAGTCCATCTTGGAAAACTTAAAATACCCCTCTTCCTACTTTCTAGCGTTGGAGCAAGCCGATCCTTTTGGAAAGGCGGTGCAGCTGCAGAGCAAGTTTGCGTCCCGTCGCATGCAGCGAGGGGGGGATGTGGGTGGGGTCACACAAGTCACCAACATTCCAAAGTCGGAAAAGGGAGGCGAAAAGGAGATGTCCTCTGAGGTGGCTTCTATTCTCGGGAAAGACGGCGTGGCGAGTGGTGGGGGTGGGATCCCTTCGAAAGGGCACCGTGGTCGTCGGCCCCTCACCGCCTTACCAGACAATAAGCACACCCCTTCATCTCGGATGACATATGCACTGCCGTTAGCGGCGCGTGTGACCTCTGCAGGGGCACCACGCCCCGCCAGTCGACAGGACCACACCTTCACCCTCCGACCCACCTCCCCGCTCCCCTCCGCCCACCGACACCTCGTCCACGACGGAACCCAGAAGGAACGACGCTCCAACGCCAGCAGTAACTTTCCGGACCAGGTGAATCGTCGACTGAACAACTATAGCGGGGAGGGATCCACCATGTTTGCAGCTTGCGGAGACCACCAACTCGGAGGCAGAAAAGGGGAGAAGCGGACGGCAGTCCTAGTAAACGCCGTGGCCCACCACAGTACCAGCGCTCCGCCGCCCTCACCAGCCGAGGCGCGATTAACCCCCGGTTCCGTCAGTCCAGACTGCCCGAGGAAGTCGTGGAGGTGAGGGAGCGAATAAGAGGATCCCACAACGGATTATTCACTGGCGGTGGGGGAGGCGACCTTGGTAGTTCCTACTATACCGGACCAGGGGGTAAACCCACGCTCTCCAGCAGCCCTCTTCACCACCACAACTCCACCTCAGAACCCCCACCCGACCCCTTGGTCTCCTCCTCCTACCCCAGCTGCTACACGCCCAGGGCGGAGGCCAGTGCGGGGGTTCAGAATCAACAGAATGTCAACGGCCTTCCTGCAGCGAACGGTAACGACTCCCTCTCCTTTACACTGAAAAGCACCCGAGGTACTTTCTGCAATAGCGTTAATGAATTCCACCAGCACTCGCCCAACAATAACAACAACAACAACAATACCACCACAGGTGTAATGTGGAATGAACGACAGTGTCGTAGTGCAGCGGGTTGGGGGAGACAGACCAAAAGACCCGGAAAATAAATTCGGAAAGTAAAAAAAAAAAAGGATATATGTAAAGGAGTTCTTGATATTGTGTACAGTAGCGGTCCTCCTAATCAAAATGTAAACTATTGTCAACGATTGACGGTATTATTCTTCTTCTGTTTTTCTTTTAATGTACAGGCAAGAAGACATCGCCAAGTAGAAAAATAAGGGAAAAAAAAAACGTCACTTTGCTTCAACAAACCAACTATATGAATATATAAACGTACATTATACATCTTTAACAACCTGATATATGGTTTGATTTTTGCTTTTGTTTACGGTTTCTTGTTAGTTGCTTTTTTGTTGTATTTCTTTCCCCCTTTTTTCCCCCTCATACTGATAAAAAAGAAAATTAGGTTCAAGTAAAAAAAAAGCCAAAAACATATTGTCTTTTTTCCTTTTCATAAATATTTTTTTTATTGCTTTTTTTATTTTAATATATATAATTGTTCCACCAGAGCTTGGAATTGAAAGAAAAAGTAACACCCAAATTTATAAATAGTAACGACACTCACCGTAACACTTCTAAAACTTATTATTACTGTTACAAAAAAAAAAAAATGCTCTCCCAGCAAGACCAACAGCTCTTTGGGTTGATGCGTCAGTCCCAGGTCAGTCGCAACACCATCATGCAACTCCTCTCCACCCAGGGGAGCATAGAGCTTCTGTACGGTGCCTATGTGCGTATGCTGGTCCAACTCCCTGGGGTATCAGGGGATGACTACATCATTGCCCGGATGCAGTCCGTAGTGGAGGGAGAACCCTACGCCGGGTTTTCACAGGATAGAAACGAAACCACGAATATTTACGTCGTGGTGCAACTGCCACCTTCATTGGCGGCCGGCAACGGGGCCCAATTTATGTTGAACACCATCAGTAACAGTTCAATGAGAGAAGGTGAGTTTCAAAAGTGGTTGTCGTTGATGCGGGAAGAGATGCCAACGACGGTGCCGACACCGGAAGAGCTAGCCCCCGTCATTCAACGTATCCAGGCGGTACAGGGTCGTTTGAAATCCTCCCGCCATACCCCTTCCACTAGCATGTCCACCTTGGCCATCCCTGGTAGCGTACCCAATAATAATAATAATACGAATAATAATAATAATATTAATAATAATAATAATAACACGAATAATAGTTCCAACTCCAACTTAGGCGCTATGAATAATAAACCAATCGGTCACGACACCACCTCCGCCAACACCGCACTGCTTGCCGTGAACCGTGCCACCAACATTCAGCGTATCCGACGCAGTCCGAGGGCGTCCATGAGTGGTCACATCCCTCCGTTCCACCCCAACCACAACAAGAACGCCAGTGCCACCAATTTGGGGGAGTCCTCTCCCTCTCTCTTACCGGGTGGCAATGAGGGCTTCGCACGGCACAGCACAATGCCGGCGGGGCAGCTGCAATACGCCCGAATTAACGAAGGAGTAAACTACAACAATAACAATAATAGCAACAACAACAACAACAACCCTAGCAACGCCCAAAAGTCAGAAGACGAAGAATATGAGCAGCGACTTCGACAGGTAGTGCTGAATCACTTAAACAATGACAATGTTCTTTTTCCTAAACAAGAGATTGCCCGCACGTATAAACTTTCCCAGTTAAGAATTATTGAGCGTGACATGGCGGAGTACCTTCAAAATGTTCGCGACGCCATTGCCGACACTCAAGAGACCTGTGTGATCTGCCTCGATCGGCTTCCAACAGTGATTACGATGCCTTGCATGCACAAGGTGATTTGCCAGAGCTGTGCTTACCAGGAGCGCACGTGCTCCGTCTGCCGCTGTCCTATTAGTGAGATGTTTGAGCCTCAGGAGATTTAGAAAAATAATAATCTATGGTACTTTTCTCTCTCTCCTATGGAACGGCTCTTTATGAGTACTGCGGCTACAACCTTTCATTATTATTATTATTATTATTATTATTATTATTTTCACTGATTTAGATCTTCTTTATATATAATTTGTGTATTGTATGCGTCAGGCACATCAAATATAAAAAACAAAAAGAGAAATGCAGAGGGAAGAAAGCGTATGGATTAGAGTTGCTTTATTAAAAAAGTTATTACGGTTAACCTCACTGACTTTTTTTCCCCCTCATGAAAGTGCAAAAGTGATGAAACTCTCTTTATTTATTTATATCTATTATTAACCAATTGTTGGTATTGATATTGACTTTTCTTGTAAATAACACCTAATTATGCCCACAATAGTTACCTCTTGCTCTTTTCTCTGTATTTTCTATTTCTCCTCCTCCCTCTCTACAGTGAGTCTTGTTTTAATTTGGGTTAGCCCTATTATTATTATTATTATTTTTTATTTTATTTTTCTTCATCTGTTTGCATGTCGGAGGAAGCAGCACCTGCTCTACCTCCACAAGTCCCTGTCCATGACACCGAGAAGCCCACCCGCTCTCCCGCACAGGTGACAATGAACATTCCTCCCCTTCCTCCCTCTCTTCCCCCCAAAGGCGCGGTCGGTGCCACCTCCGCCTCCGCCTCCTCTCCCCACGCCGAGGTTGTCGCCCCTACCCTCCCTCCCGGGATGGACCCCGCCTTCTACGCACTTAGTCTTCTACGCCGTCGTAAGCTCGACCGGTGCATTGAGGTGTCCTCCTACTATGTGAAGCAGAATCTCAAGCGTAGTAAGGCGGCGTCTGGGGGAGTCGATGAGTTGCTGTGGGTGGTGCAGACCAAGGCGATGGTGCTACAGAGTTGGTACGAGGACGCAGAGCTGGAGGACGACGGGGTAGACGACGTATTGATGGAGGGAGAGGGCGCAGTGGTGAGTACCAGCCATCAACCCTCCACCTCCATGAAGAAGGGAGTGACCGCCAACCGCAACACCACCGCGGGTCGTCTGGCGACGGCACAGAAAGGGGTGAGCAGGGGGGCGACGGTATCGAGGGCGGGAATTGGCTCCAGCGGCCGACCGATCAGCAGTCGATACGGTTTTGCTCGTCCAGGTACGGTAGGCAATCGCCCTGGGTCTGTGGCAGGGAGGGGCGGTACGGCAGGGATGCGACCCATCACGGGTCGCTTCGTACGACTGGGCACTGCCTCCCTCATGGCCGTCCCTGGGGGTCCTCATATCGACCTGCAGCGGCTGAATTTAGAAAAGATGGCGAAGGAGCGGCCGATGATTGCGAAACTGCTGTGTGACTATCTCCTGTATGTGGAGCATCGGCCGAAGTTAGCCCTAGACCTCTGTGCCGCGGCACTGAAAGTGGGGTCGTCCAAGTCCGGCGCGCGTAACCCCGACCTACCGCCGATGCGCCTCCCCGCCGGCGAGGGGGGAGAGGACGGCTCCCCAGGAACCGTACAGGTGCAGGTAGGGATCCCCAACCAGGACGACTGGTGGTGGAAGGCCAGGCTTGGTAAGGCGAGCTACCAACTGGGGTTACTCCGGGAAGCGGAGAAGCACTTCAAGGCGGCGCTGTTTGACTTTCCTGCTTCGATGAACCCCAAGGATCGTAGAGGAAAGTTTAGTCACTACGACACCACCGTGATTATGGAGTTGGCAAAGGTGTATATTAAGATGGACCAACCCCTCACGGCATTAGAGTTATACATGTCTGCGTTAGAGACGAACCCGGTCGACCACGTCATAGTCCTTTGTACGGCACGTCTGAATGATGAGTTACACGACTCGTATAAGGCGTTCGACCTTTACACCCAGGTCCTCACCCTCGATAGCAGCAATCTAGAGGCTATTGCCTGCACCGCGGCCTTTTTCTTTTACGAAAAAAATCAACCCGAATTAGCCCTCCGCTTTTATCGTAGATTGCTTCAGATGGGGGTACACAATAGTGAGGTGTGGAACAATATTGGGCTCTGTGGGTTTTACACCTGTCAGTTTGACTTTGCTCTCCGTTGTCTAGACCGCGCCCTCTCCCTCTGCACCGACGCCGCTGGTAAAGCAGATGTGTGGTACAATATCGGTCATGTTGGGATTGGACTGGGGGATTTGGGTTTAGCCAAAAAGGCGTTTCGTCTGGCGGTCTCCTCCGACGCCACGCATGGAGAGGCGCTGAATAACCTCAGTGTACTCGCCGTCACCCCGGGAAATCACCACGAAGATCAGCAAGGGAGTGCGGAGGAGGAGGGAAGAATCTTGTTGAGCTCTGCGGTCGCCGCGGCCCCGGAATTGCTGGAGGCCCTTTACAACACAGCACTGCAATTCTACAAGGACGGAGATCTAGAGGAAAGTTACAACTATGTTCTGAATGCCCTAGAAGTCGTCCCAGATCACCCCGAAAGTCTCCACCTCCATGAAAAAATCATGAAGCAGCTTTCCTCTCTCTAGTAGGAAAGGGTCAATACGGAAGAAAATGAAAAAGAAAAAAAAAAATACATGTAAACTGAAAAAAGGAAAAAAGAGGAAAATAAATTCCGCCCATTCGTTCCATTCGAAAACCATTCGATAGATGTGGTATCCGTTAAATATCTATTTTTTTTTTCTTCTTGGAGTTTGACGCAAAGCAATACTCTCACAAATGAAAAAAAAAAAATAATGTTAACCATATAAGAATAATCATGAGCAATCGAAAATAAATATGAGAGAAAAGAAAAATCTTGAACTAAACCCTTTTCTCCTTTTCTTACCTTTACTTAGTTTTGCTATTTTTGCGTACACATACACACACACACACACACAACACTTTAGATTAATAGATTGAGTTAAACGTGTATTGTTTAATTATTATTACTATTACTATTATTAAGAGTAGTAAAAAAATAAATAAACCAAAACAAAAAAAAATGAATTATAGAAATGCCCTTAGGGCCTCCCCTATTACTACTACTACTACTACTAGTCCGCCTAGTAAGTACCCCTCCTCGTCTTTACCACGGCACGGCGTCAATCTCTCCCGTTCGACCGCTTCCGCTTCCCCTCCCCTTGAGACGGCACTTCCGCTGCCACCCTGTGACATGGGAGCTACGGAGGCGATACCCGCCACTCACCCCGCGTTGGTGGAGGCGGCTCGTACCGCACAAGAGGAGTACCGTTCTCAGCTGCACTCCTCGGTGGAGGCCATCACCCAAGCCCTGTCCGAGGAACTACCACAGGACCATCTGTTGTTGCAGCTGCTTGCCGATCCCTCGACGGAGACGTACGTTAAAGTGCGCATGACGGAAATTGTAGAGTCCTTTCTGTACTCCTCGTTGAGCGATGACTACCACACCCTCACGTTAAAGCTGGCGGAGAAGGAGCGGGAGGTGGTGGACCTTCGATACTTGTTAGAAGACTGCTCTAGGGATGTAGAGAGCCTTCGAGCCCCCAAGTCCACTTCCAATAAAGGGTGTCAAACTGAAGAAGACAATAACGACCACAGTTTAGGTCGTCGAAATGTAGAAAATAGTGACCACCACGAATTTTACCCGAATACGGTAGGAGGAGGCAAGAAAGAAAAACTCGAGGAGGCCCCTCCCCCACCACCGTCGTCGTCCTCTATGCCTACCACTACGAATACCATATTCAACCCCATGGAGGAGGAAACCGCCCGTGCGGAGCTACTCGCGCTGTTGGAGTTCAATGCACGGGAAAGGGAACTCCAGCGGAGCAGAGAGGCCCTGCAGCCGACTCGACAGTTGGTTGAGGCGGTGCGGCAGATGGGGGACGTTGGCCCGTACACTAGACCAAAGAAGCGGGTCACCACGAGGGAGAACGCGACAGGCGAGATAGACCAAGAAGAAGAAGAGGAAGACCGTGTTCGGTTAGCCCAAGCCGCTGAATCCATCTCGCAGCTTTTCAAAGCCATACACGAGCTGGTACACTATGTGGACGATAACTTGGAGAGTCTAGACGCCCTTCGGAACGATTTGGCGGTTCAGAGTGCCACTGGAAGCGCTTACAAGGTCAATCTCAGCGGAAATCAAGCCCAAAACAGCAGTGGAATTTCTACTCTTTCCGCCATTCATAGCACCAACGGTACGCCTCTGAAGCTTCACCCCAGTCAAAATAGTGTACCCTCCTCCCACCACGACGGACCGGTTCAGGAGGTGCAACAAGAGCGACGGGCCTGTCGTGAGCTTCTCTCACAGCTGCAAGAGGCACACCTGTCGCTGCTTCGGTATTTGGATCGTCTTTCGCTTCAGGAGCAGGAGCGGGAGAAGGAACTGGAGGAAAAGTCACAGACGATTGTGGAGCTCTTAGAGGAGGCGGCCGTGCATGAGGCAGCGCTGGAGGGAACCCGAAAGCTACAAGACACCATCGAGGAACTACGACGAAACTACGAACGCAACACGGCGGCTGAAAAAGAAGACTTGCACAGTCAGATTGATCACTGGAGAGAACAATTTCTCACCGCGGAGAAAAATACCATTTCTTTGGAAGGGGATAAACGGAATCTACTAGAGGTAAAACGGAACGCCGAGGACCTCTTGGAAAAGGAAAAGGAAAAAGCCCGTGTGCTACAGGCGCGGCAAGAAGCGCTAGAAAAAGAGGCCCAACTGAGCCAACAAACCGTTTCCCAACTGGAACATCAGTTAGAAGCGCTGCAAGGAAACTTTTTCGGACTTCAAGTGGAACTTGTCATGGCCAACCTTCACGCGACCTACCAAGAGAGCGAGTCTAGTAAGTTGAAGTACTATCAACGCGTGGGCACCGATGCGGCGATGAGCCGTCTACAGCATGGACAGCGTCACTATCAAGAAGCCCACCGGACGTTGGAGGGCCAACATGCCGAACTAGAAACTCTACGCCTGAAATACGAGCAGGTGGAGAAGAAAGTACTGGCGGTGTTAAACCCTTTGTTGCGGCTGATTCAAAAGGATGAGATGGTGGAGAGGGCATTGTGTCTGGAGGAGGAGGAGGAGGTAAAGGGGGGAGAAGGGGAGAAAAAGAGGACAGCATCCATCAACCCAACGGACCTTTACCCCCTTGTGGTCGCCGTCCAGGACGCTTACCACGTGATACGGGATCGTCAAGAGCGCCGACGACAGGAGTTAGAGGTCACCAAAGTAGCGCTACAAGAGGCGGAAAGTAAACTGGCGCGGTCCACGGCGGCGGAGCGACACCTTAAAACGCTCCTCGACAATGAACGGACAGAGAACCAAAACAGATGGAATGAAGAATTGGAAGAAATGAGAGTATTGGAGGATAAAGTCCGCCAACACGAAAAACGGCTTCAAGAGGAGGAGCGAAGTCGACCCCCCGTGGGGACCAATACATCAGATCAAACGACACAAACCCCTTTTGAAATACTGAAAAACAATCAACACCTACAATCCGACGCCCCTCTCCCCAGCGCGGCTGCCCCAGAGAGCACCGAACCCCTTATTGAGGAGGGCAAACCCAACAAAAAGGGAGACAAGGCTCTACCCCGTCCGTTGGCAGACCCAGTGGAAAGCAACGAAGCGGAGATCAACGCGCTGGAAGACATCATTGACCGTCTACGACAACAGCTGAACAATGTGAAAAACGAGCGCAATGCGCTTCGCCAACAGTATCTGAAACTAAACAAGGATTACATTCAACTCGAAAGAGACAATGGTGCTCTACACGAGCGTTGTTTACTAAAGGAATACGACAACGGGAAGTTAACAGAAAAGTTAAGACTGTACGAACCTTCCTTTCTCTCCGATAATAATAACAGTAGTTACCATAACAATAGTATGAATACTACGAATCACAAGGATCGTAAAGATCCGTTGCAAGACACCCGAGGTATGACCTCTTATGGTGAGAACGAAAAAGAATCGGATGCGATTGCTAATCTTGAACCAGAGATGAAAGAAGTGGCGTGACCGACAGAAGTGGTGAAGGATAAAATCACAAAGATGAAAAAAAAAAATGTACCATTATTAGCGTGTAACATTACAACTTCGTGTTTGTTTGTTTTTTAATAACCTTTCTCTCTAAATATAAATCACTGTGTTTTACACCTTTCCAGCTTCACCGTTGTACCCACCGGACACTATATCCCCTTCATTACTTTCTTTTTTTCGTGTAATCGATACCATTCTTAGTAGAGTACAGTGCCATTTTGGTAGGCAATACTAACTACACACAAAAAATAATAGGAATACATTACCTTTAAAAGACTATCCACTTGATAAGAGTTACGCCTCCATGTCTATCTTTGGGTTTTCCTTTGGTGCGAAAGGCGCCTCTGCCAATAGTGATAATAATAACAAGAGCAAAAATGATAACGACAACACTGAAACAAAAAAAGCGAATTCGACCCAACTATTGGTATCGTTGTTTAAAGAGGATCTACAGCAATTATTTATCGAGTGTACCAAGAACCCTCCATTGCTGCTCCTTCGCGAAGAGTTGGTGCATATGAACGATAAAATAGCTCGATACAGTAGTCAGAATACCAGTAGCAATTTCTATTTTTCCAACAGCAACAGCAACAACACCAAGACTGATACCGATATTTCCGCCTATCAGCTATTACAAATATTTTTACTCGTCTGTGAAGTATCCATTAATGTGACCAAACAGGCCAAGGCACGGCGCAAGTCCCAGAGGGAAGAAGAGGGAAACCGAAAAGAACACCAGGCCAGTAGTTCCACCGGAGAGGATACTACAGCGCCTCCCACAAAGTCTAGTAGTAAGGCGGTAAAGGAGTCCAGTCTCTCCCGTGATGCTGGCACCGCTTCCTCCCAACACGGTGGCACCGACGAACAACACTACCGCAAGTTACTCTTTCAAAATTTAGCCAACATTACGAAATTACTCTCGCTTGGTTTATTCCCCGCCCCTAATAATAGTAGTAGTAGTAGTAGTGAGGAAACACCGTCCACCCGCAAGGGGGACTCTTTGAAGCACTTTGTCTCCATCATGACTCAAATAGTGAACCTGTCAAAGAGTATACTGACAAACTACGAAGCGCGGTTAAAGTTGGTGTGTGAGCGGTACTACAAGACGCTTCACATGAGTCCCACGGGTCCTTACAAGGAAAGTGAGGTGGAGAAAGGCCGACAAGAGGTGTCCTCCGAGGATCCGTCGGGCACTGTGAAGGACGCTACCCCGCCGTTGGAGAAGGAAGGGAACCTCCCGACCACCACCACTCACCCCTCTGAGGAGACACCACTAAAGAAAACCAAAGAAGGGGTCCCAAAACAAAGGAAAAGCTCTCCGTTCGAAGGCATCCTTCCCCCTTTACCACACCCCAGCTCCGACATTCAGCTCTCCCTGGCGGTGACCCAGCTCCTCATCTCTGCCCTTACCACCCTTCGAGGAGAAGGGTCCTTCTCTAGTTTTCCTGGGCAAAAGAAGATTCGCTTTGATCTGCTGTCGGTACTGTTGCAACTGTACTACCCCATTGCTTTTTTCGTCGATTTTAATCAAGGCAAACCCGTCCCTGGGCGAGAGGAGAATTATGACAAGGTGTTGTTCGCGATGATTGAGAAGGCGTTTTCGGATGAAATCACCTACGCGGGTCGTGTCATTCTAGAAGCCGACAACAGTGCCACTCCCAACCGTCTCCCACCACACGGCAGTGGTCCCATCGGTGAGGAGGAGTTGAAAAGTGACCGGTCTCTGCCACCCTTTTCGGCACCGCAGAGTCGACACCATTCGTTGCAATTACAGCTGGAATCGATTGCACTGTTTAAAGAGTTTTCAAAGGTGATTGTGGGAGGACACAGCGAGTGGTTCTCGGCCCAGATGGGGTCCAGTAGCGAACCACAGGGCGGTAACGACGGGGGTGGCGGACTAGCTCCATCCCCGTACTGCTCTACCATTCGGATCTTTCTGGTAAAAGCACTGGTACACTTTTTCCATCGATCCATTTATACGCTGCTTTCTTCGTCGTCTGCGGTCGGCGGCAGTATGGGGGAGGATACCAACGGGTCACACGGGATCACAAATCCTCTTTTTATTCAGCTATTGAATGAGGACTTGATGAGAATTGCGGTACTCTCCTCGTACAATAGTTTCTTCCCCCAAGTTAAGGGGACTGGTTTGGAGGACTACTTTCGTAAAAGGGAGCAGATGTTGTTCCTTTCGTGTCAGGAGCTGGGACTTCGCATCGCCGCGTTGTACTATGTGCCCTCCTCGGTGAACTACCTCAGCCGAGAGGCCGGGGTGAATCCTAGTGATTTGATTCGGAACGCCATGCACAACATCATCCTCTACCACCTGTCCCTGTTCAAACACACCCTCGCCCTTCAAGATCAAATCCTTGGGGAGGTGGACGACACCAGTGGAAAAAAAGAGGGGAATCAAGAAGAAACCTCCTCCTTTACCTCGCCCTTGAGAGCGCTATGGTGTTGTGAAACGGTGTTGACGTGCTGGGATAACATCTTCTTTCCCGCGAGTGCGGATGCCATGGAGGGGGCGATGACGTTGGAACTGCTACTGATTTTTTCCCCCTTTCTGTCAGTGACTCGGAACTCCTGTTCTGGGGTAGCCGTACAGGACAGTGGACTGCTGCAGGCGGAACAGTCCCTCTCCTCGTTCGCGGTACTGGTCGAGAATATCATCCAACTAGCGGTGGTCACCTTGCAAGTGCTGCGACGACCTTTCCCAGATAACCCTCCAATGGTGCAACAAGACCCGTATCTGCATTTTATCCACCTCTTTAACCATTTACTATCCACCATGACGGACTTTTACCAAGAACGAAGTGAAATTCTCAACCGTGCAGGGAGGGTGAACATGAATCCTAACCACCATAATAATAACAATACGAGCAGTATACCCCGAACGGACAATGAAAATCACTTCAACGAAACGGAACGTTCCTTGTGGAGTCTTTCGAGTGTCCACAACAGAATTCACACGATTCAAAATCCCATGCACTACAGCTTCGGCTATCTCCTGGAGCAACAAACCGCAGAAATACAACCCCTTTTAAGAGGGTACTTTTCCGAGGTAATACAGAGTTACTACCATGGGGTGGACCTCACCCGATTGTCCGAGGAGGCGATAGGAAAGAATCAGATGGACTCCACCAAAGGGGCGAGCCATTTTTCCTCCTCGGGTCCTTTAAGATTACTCATCACCCCAACGGAGATGAGAACCGTTCACACGAGTATAAAGGAATGGTTTAGAATTCTGGACTACTTCTACCAGTGTGGGTGGTCGGCCTCCCTGGAGGATCCCGCCACCACCACCGCTGCCCATCGGCGAAACCGTCAACAACGAGAGGCACTGTATCCATTGCTCCTTGTCTCACTGCGTATGAAGAACCCTGTCATCACCGACTTGGTGCAATTTTTCTTTAATGGGAATCACTCCCCGGAAGACGACGACTCTTTTTCTGCAACAACAGAGACCCCACCCCCGCCGACCCCCACAAACCCCCCACGCCTGTCCAGTCCTTTTCTTCCTCGTCATCCTCCCCCGCCAACCGACCCTTGCGCTCCCCCAAAAAGGAAAGTTCTCCGGTGAATCGATTTTTAAGTCTCCTTTCCTATCGTAATGCTCTAAAATGGAGGAATAATAAGTGGTTATCGCGGTGGAGTACCGCGGACGGTACCACGCCAAAAAAGGAGAATAACTCTTTGCACGAGGACGGGTATCCCTCCTTCTCTGAGAAAGATAACCACCACTGTAACAGCCCTCCCAGCCGACCAGAGAAACTCGAAACGAAAACAGAAGCAATAAAAGACACTTCTGACACTACTCCGTCGAAAGTGAACTCTAATATTCGTTTATTTTTTCAGTTCCCCGTTGCCCATCGAACGGAAATGATTCACGCTCTGTATGAAACGCTGAAAACCAAGTTGGACGTACTGGAGATGATTTTCTCGCTCTGCTTGGGGGAGCCTAACGACGCTCGTCGCGGCGGTACCAAAGACAATGGGGTCTCTTTCTATCTCGAATTTCAGCTAAAAGCGTATCCGTTTTCGAGTGCTCATGACAACGAAAAGAGTGAGGTGAATAAAGAAATCTTTCTGACACAAGTGGGTTCTATTTTTATACTGACGCACTTTTTTCTTACTTTTATTTACGGACCGCACTTGTTTTTCCCCTTTCTGAACGACCAGAATCGTCGAAGAGAACAACGAAACCCGCGTTCCACGTCTCACGGTCGTGTAAAAGAGGATAATCATAATAATAACGAGTTCATCTCTCTTAGTGAAGAAACGTTTCGATTCTTCCGGAAGGAAAAGGAAGAACTGCAAGAACGCTTGAATGAGTCCAAGCAGTGCTTTTTCCGTCTACTACTAAGTCTAGTTTCGGGCCAATTTCAGCGTCGCAACAGTCTCAACGAGGAACGAAACAGTCTACTGTCCGATGGGGATAGCGGGGAGGAGGAAGAAGACACAAACTATAATAATAATAATACAGAGGACGTATCTGGCAACGCGGATGCAAGTCGATACTGTGCGTCTTGCTATATGCTGCTTCTACACTCTTGGTCCAAGAACATTAGTCGAGGGTTGTGTCGTCCGTACTCCTCCTCCAAGGGAAGGGTGGACCGTGAGGGCTTCCCCCTTCGCTGGTACAGTCACCTCTGCCAAGCCAAGCTGCTTACCGAGGGGCTTCAGGTAGTGTTTATGTTTCTGGTTCAAGCGAAAGACAATAATAGTAATAACGGCAACACATCCGCTACGATGGACTTTACCGTCAGTCTTCTTCAGGAATGCTACCAGGAGTTATTCTCGCTGCCCATTCAACACGACGCCTCGCTGTTTCAACGACGAGGGGAGGTACTATTTCGACTCTTCCCAAACACTTCTCCCACACCACCACAGAACCCAACGGAGGACTTGAACCGTAATTACGGGAGTAATACCGTACTTCAAGAGTTGTTGCTGGAGGAAGAGATCCTCTCCCGTCCCCACTGGGAATTCTCCTACCACACCTCTCCTCAACACCTTTCTTCGTCCTCCCTGTCGACGATGGGTAGCACGCCAGGCGGGGTCACCGACGTGCTCTTCCAAGAGTGTCTCGAAGACATCGCCGTCTGTTGTGCACGCTGCTGTGAGGCGACGGAAGAAACGACCACCGACCTCTCCCCGTTCTCTTTAAGTGGCACCCCGGCCGGAAATCCCTTTCAGGACTGCGTTCTTTTTCAAACAGTAGAGGCCTTGGGCTTCCCCCCAACACAGCCGCCTCCCGCTCCTTCTCCCAGTACTGGGATGAGACGACAGAGACTAATTTTTCCCTTTTATCTACTGTGGACTGTGTATCTACGGCACCTGGAGGAGTATGCCACGTTACACCAAGAGGAAGAAGGCATCGAGGGGCATCTAGAGAGGCGATACCAGAAACTTAAAGTGCTTGAAGGTTCGAAGAAACAATACCAATTTCGCCTCTCTTTCATGAGCAAGCAACTGATTATGAAGTTAATCCAGGGGTTTGGGGAAACAAGGCGGTTCCCAACGACGGCGGAGCAACCACCAAAGGGAGAGATCAACAGTAGTAATACCAATAACAGTAGTATCAGTAGTAATCATCCAACCATGAAGGATAAAACTGCGTTTCAATTTATTTTTAGCTGTATGGAAAGTGTCAAT
Source organism: Angomonas ambiguus (assembly GCA_019695575.1). Classification (NCBI taxonomy): domain Eukaryota; phylum Euglenozoa; class Kinetoplastea; order Trypanosomatida; family Trypanosomatidae; genus Angomonas; species Angomonas ambiguus. Next base: position 65,705 of record JADNSB010000084.1, on the reverse strand, counting down.
CTCTGGTCGTTGTACTTGGAGAAGGGGAAAGGCAATGAAAGTAGGGTCAGTCAAAGGGAGGACCCCTTTCTAACCGAACTGATCCAATTTCACTTCAAATGTTTACAGCTGATGGAGGAAAGTGTATTTCGTCAATTTCTAGAAGCTCCAAGTAACCATAATAATAATAGCAATAAGGATAACTTATCCAACGCCAAACAATTTATTCAGACCGTCGGTTCTTTTGTAACGCTGTCTCGATGTCATACAATGGACTCGGAAGTAATCCAGGGAACTTCCGGTGGTAGTGAACCCACCAGCCTTGACCTCCGAATCAATCTCAATGCGATTCAACTACTGTGGTCCACCGCAGACTACATTTTTAACGAAGACGGAAACAGCCCCGACAGTGAAAATAAAATCATTTCCTTTTACTTTTTGCTGTCGCAGTTAGCGCAACGGTTTCAATTCCTCCTTCGAAAAGGTCCACTTCAAACGTATGACCGACGTCATACCATTTCTGTATTCTCCGAAGTCCTTCAAAGTTGCTTAAAGACCTTCTTCTCGCTGCTACAGACCTACGGTAACGAATTGAACTCTCGACTGGGTAGAACGGCCAACACGGCGTCTTGTATAGGCACCACGCTCGAAAAGGTTTTACATAATTGCGAGGGAAAGGGAAGAGAAACCAGTGTAAACTTTTGTTATTGGGATTGCGTTCTCGTCGAACTCATTTTACCACTGCTTCAAAGCATCCGATGGACCGTTAAGGAGTTTGTTTCATCCACCGTTTCCCTCAGTTCACCACCCTCGCCTCTCCAACCGGTAAAAGACGTGCACCGAGGTCCTTCGCACCGTCCTGACTACCCTGACCCTAGCTCCCCTTCCCTCGAGGAGGCCAAGGTGGCATTCACTACTGATAGTTTCCGCATTCCGTCGGAAAAGGTGTCTCTGCAGTATGATGTGGCGGAGGGACACGGTGGTGTTTCACGGGAGGGAGAGGACAACAGCGGCGACAATGGGGAAGGGACCACTCGTAGCCCCTCAGAGGACTACTCCTTTGCTTTTCTAAAGCAAAGAGAGGAGAACAGGGCAAAGGGGGAGGTTGGAAATGAAAGAAACCGTCTAGTGGATAGTTACGGCTTCTCCAGTGCAGTTTTCACCGTCTCCGAGGATCCAGCTTCAACGATGGACACCCCACTTCTTCTCCTCCTCCCCCGCACCTCTAACACCAGCACCAGCACCACCACCGCAACCCCTCCTGAGGCGGTGCTCCCCACGATTAAAGTGGACGATATTAACAGTCTCAACGAGGTACGTATCACTGTCACTGAAGGACTTATGCGCGTGCTCATGAACCTAATTCACAGTAATACAAACAAAAACAGTAGTAGTAGTAGTAGCAGTAGCCACAAGGAACAATACTCGAATAACTGTGTTGCAGTGATGAATACAGTCCTGCTCCATTTTGTATTCTTTTGTGGTACCGCAAAACACGCCACCTTTTCCCCCGACAATAAGAAAAATGTCTCCCTTAACAAGAAACTAATCGAGAGTTTGCTGACGGCGGCGGTGACCGGGGTACGGTTCGTGCTTCAGAACCACAACGTCTATCGTAGAGACGACACCCCTCAGTACTTTAACGATTGGGAAATGATTCGCCTTTGTGCGTGGAATGAGACTCAGTCTATTCTACTGCCCTCCTCTCCGGAGGGTGGGAGTGTCAATCCCAACGTTGGGGTTCGTGTCATGGCGCTCATCATCGATACCCTTGGAGCAGATCTGAGTGAAAACCTAAAATCGAAATCCACGGAAAAAGTTGTCAGGGAGGACTCGGACGATGCTAATCTTAACACGGAGGAGGATACACTTTCACAGTCAAGGGAGACTCCAACGACGGCGCTACAACAGGAAAACAATCAGCTCAGGAGTCAAGTTCAGGTGATGGTGCAGTGCTTCAAGGAGCAAGAAACGGAAAAGGTGAGTACACTGCTTTCCTCTTTCGCGTTATCAAGGAAGGAAATGGAGGACGTAGCGCAGCGCTTTTTCCTCTCCACCGACCCCTCCCTAACCAATACTCGCAGCTGTGGGTACCACGGTGCTGCGATGGGAAAACACAGTATACTGAACATCTTCCAGCCCCGCAATCGGTCCTCAGAAGACGGCTCTGTCGCTCCACAACACTTTACCCAATGTCACTACTACCTTCGCCTTCTCATCCACTTTGTCCAAGCGTGTCAGCAATCCGATGCCCTTCGAGGGACGTACTACTTTCCAGATCCACTCAGTGAATCGGTGAGCAAAGCGATGGGATTGATATTCTCCTCGCTGTGGTCTCTGCCGCCTGTCTTGTTGTCTTCTTCTGCTTCTGCTTCGCCTCCACTCAAAGGGTTAGTGGTTCCATTCATCATCGACTTGGTACTGTTTCAGTTTCCTCGTCGGAAAGCCATTCTCGAATATATTACCTTCCAAGGAGGCGAACAGGAGGGGGAAGAGGGGAAGAAGAGGAAGCTAATATTTCCAGCGGTTAACGAGCACAAGAGTGTACTGTTGTTATACGTCCGCTCCTTCACGTCAATGGTGGTGGAGGCGATCACCGCTTCGAGCCACTCGACACCAGAACACAAATGGACCGAAGAAGAAGCCAAATTGACTTCATTTCTGTTTTCGCAGTACATCGCCGTTTGTTTGAATTTGCTGTTACTGGCACACTACGAAGAAGAAGAAAAGCAGCACCGTGGTGGTGCGGAGGCGAGTGTGTCTGCGAGCACCAAACTGTGTACCACAGAGGAAATTCAAACTCCACTGGAGACGGTACTGGATGCTTTATTTTTCACCTCTGCACAGGACCAAGATGCCAACCATGAAATGGGAGAAGATAAAAGAAGCGATGCTAACGTAAAAGCTCAAAACTACTTGCAAATTGTGTGGTTCAATGCATTCGTTACCGAAGTCAATGCTGTTTTATATCTTTTGAATCGTCAGGAGAATCTGAATCAACGCTCAAACGGCAGTAACAGCAACCACAATAATAGTAAAAAACGCTTTATTGCAGACTTTGTAGAACAGCTCCTTTCCCTCGCGGTGGCTCTTCTCCAACGTATCGTGAGGCTCCCCTCCGGTCTTCGAGGTCCGGCCGAGTATGAGGAAATACTTCTCCACAGCTGTACTCAACTCAACCAACTCAAATACCTCCTCGGTCTGACAGAGGGTGATGGTAGTAGTAGTAGTAGTGCTGGTGTTGGTAATACACCTAATGGTCAAGGATCGCAGTACCGTCTGGACCGAAACAGTCCCGTGGTGAAAAATTTCGTGGACGGTGCGAACCGTTTGTTACGTAACATTAGTTGAAAATGGTACTTTATATCTAAAAAAAAAAGAGAAAAAAAAAGATTGACGGTTTAAAGAGGGGGGAAATCCTTTCAGTTATCTCTCCCATCTCTCTTGTGCACTGTTCGCCTGATTAATGGCTGTGGCGTTATCGTCGTTCAATGCAAAGGGGAAAACAAAAAACAAAAAAGCTTTCCACAGTTACTATTTTTTTTTTATGTGTTTATCGGCTTTGAAACAGTAGTCAAAAACAGGAGAAAAACTGATTTCAGGTTTAATTCACTCTGTTTACCACTTGTTTTATTTATTTATTTGTTCTCTTGCTATTTTTTTTTTTTGTCTTCATTTCGTTAGAATATTGAGAAGTTACTTCAAAAAAGGAAAAAACATAGAACAACAATAAAGAAAAATATTAAGAGTATAATATTATACTTTAGTTTTTTTTTAAAAAAAAAAAGTAGGCCATTTTAGTGATAGACCAAATTATTTTCACTAAAATCGTCGCGCTTGATTTTATTCTTTATATATATATATTTATTTTACATATCCTCGGCACAACTTTTGCCCACTTTATATATATAAATAAATAAATATTCGATTACAAACTTTCCTTCCTCATGTCCACCGCAGCCGACTATCAAAACTTACCCAAAGACGTGCTGATCAATAAGCTATTAGACCTACAAGCGGAGAACCACGCCCTCAGTCGTCAACTCCGTTCCTCTCGTGGTAGTGTGCACCGGGGTAGCGAACAGCTCTCCGGTAGTCTTCACGGCAACTCCCCTACCCAAAACCCGCTCGACTCCCGCACCAACATGTCCCCCGCGGCGGCCCGTCTCTCAACGACGTTAGGCGCCAGTCAGAGTAGACGCTTCACGACCAACAGCCCCCCGCCCAAGCAGTACGAAATTTCGATGAATGTGATGGTGATTGAAAACGGTAGTGCGATTTCCCTTCCCATGAGTTGTATTCTGGATAAGACGTACGGCCGAGAGGACATGCGGGATGCAGACACCCCAGTCGTCTCGGGGCGCTTTCTGCGAGACGGGAGTAGTAGTCCACAGGGTCCGGGGAGTAAGCGCAGTAGCATTCGCTACTCTATCGGCACGGGGGGTCTCGAGGCCTCCTTGGATATGAACCTCGAGGAAGAGTTGGTGAAGGCGACGGCCAATGACGGCGTTGACGAGGAGCCCTCCCCCGAGGATCCGTCCAAGAGTATCGCGTCTAGTCTGGCGAAACGGGCAGGGGTGAAGCAGCTCAACTTACAAGAGGGTATTTTCAACCGTGATATGTCCCTCGATGCCGATGCGATGATTTCGCTTCAAACGTTGCGACTGTTCAATCAGCAGTACACGAGAGACTGTCTATCTCCGGTGTCCTCGTACGGAAATGCCGTCTATCACTACGTCGTCAAGACGTTTGCGGTGGAAAACGGTTGTCAGCACCTCCCGGATGATGTAGAGGGCTTTGGTCGAACGCTCATCTCCCTCTGCTCCGAGATGACCCGCATTCTCTCCGACGAGCCGAGGCATGGCAGTATCGTCAGCCCTTGCTACGTCTTTGGCGACCTTCACGGTAACTTCCGCGATCTTTTCTACTTTATGGACAATCTCATCTCCTTCCAGGACCTCCGCTACACCCCGCATCGATTTCTGTTTCTGGGCGACTACGTGGATCGGGGTGAATTTAGTGTAGAGGTGATCGCCTATCTCTTCTCGATGAAGGTGCTCGCCCCGAATAAGATTCTTTTGCTGCGTGGCAATCACGAGGATACGCTCGTCAGCGGGGACATCAGCGGATACGGCAACACCTCCTTCCGGGCTCAGTGCCACAGCGTATTCGGCAGTGCCCTGGGGGAGCAAGTGTGGCGGACCTGCAGCGGTGTCTTTGCCCTCCTCCCCTTGACCGCGAATATTGATCAAAAGATCTACTGCACCCACGGCGGTATCCCTCGTTTCCGCGGGGGGGCTGACGACCGGTTAGATCTCTTGAAGAGTCCCGATTTCCCTATTATGGAGAGTTTCTTTCAAGTCCCAGAGAATGAAACCCCGCAGCACCAGACCTTTCGGCAAGTGGGCATGGACACCTGCTGGGCCGACCCGGCGGAGAACGAGAGCAAGCTAGACGAGTGGGGGTTTGGGAGCAATCCTCGAGGTACGGGAGTGATCCTCTTCGGTAGTAAAGCGGTGGACGACTTTCTCGATCACTTTGGCTTTGAGTACATCTTTCGTGCCCATCAGGAGAAGTCCGACGGTCTAAAGTTGAGTAAAAATGCTCGGGTGTTTACGATATTTAGTACCAGTGCATATGTTGGACACAGCAACGGTGCTGGGGTAGTGCTAGTCGCGGATAACAAAATTCGTCTTATTGTAAAATGCGCTGACACGTTTGAAGACGAAGAAGACATGTATGACGAAGACGCCTAACGTAAAAAAAAAAAAAACAAGGTCTTGAACAGGAAGAATAAAGAAGGAAAATAACTTTGCTTATGTTTATTTCTATGTTCTTATTTGGGTTCTTTTTTGTAGATATTAAAATGAACGATAGAGTCCACATAAATTACTTTTTTTTTTTAATGGAAGTTGATAATGATAATAATAATAAAAAGCGGAATAAATAAAAAAGAAGAACTATTCCACACTGTAAAAAAAGAAAAGCCGAAGGAGTCGGACATGTGAATTCTGTTACAGTGTAAATACAACTATATATGATTTTTGGAAGGATCTAATATCGAAATATTCACACTTTTTCCTGAGCGTGTAAAGAATATACTGTTCTGTGTAGAGATCTATTTTAATTATATTTTTTTTTATGGTTAATGTTTTTTCATTATTTGATACTATAGAATTATGATTATTATTAGTAGTAGTATTGTAGTGGTACCCGCATCGTATTCTTTTACTTTCCTTCTATCCCCAAAAAAATCAGCCTTTCTAAGAGAAAAAGAATAATAACAACAACAATAAAACACCCACACGGTCAATGAAACGAGGGGAATCCATCACTCCTCAACGCAAAAAAGTGTTTATTCCAGAGGACTTGAAACAGTCCTTGTATGAGGTACCTCAGTCGCCCAAAGGATATGGGACGTTGGAAAGCACACCAGTCTCCAACTCTAGTTTCTCCTACTACAATATCGCGGAGCACCAAAAAAGGGTTCAAGGAGAGACCGGCAACACATCTCAGACGATACAAATCTTTGACGAGGAGGGGAATTTGACATTTCGCCAAACCGGGGTTCATAGTTTTCATTTCAAGAGTTTAAGCATTTTTTATCTCCTCCGCTCTCAGAGCTGGAAAACGTTGATCACCTTCTCCCTCTGTCTCTATCTATTGGTGGTGTTGTTCTTCACGTCCATCTACTATGGTTGGAGTTACACCTGCGGCGCACACGAAGGTACTACTTTTATTAACTCCCTTTACTTCGCGGTGGTCAGTCTCGCTGCCAACGGGGGTTATATGGGAGAAGACGACGATGAGATGACAGACCCCACCTCCTCCTGCTACCGTGGGCGTGCCATCATTGTAATGATGTGCTCCTACGTCAACATCATCTTTGTCGGTCTCGTCGCCGCACTCGTCGTGGGGAAGGCGGAGTACACGGGTAAGTTGGGGAGCCGTATTGTGTTTAGTGATTTTTGTACCCTAGTCCCTGTACCAGGGCGGTTAGATCGGTGGAAACTTGCATTCCGAATGGCCAACGTAGAAAACACAAAGCCGATCGCACAGGGACGTCTTCGTCTGTTTGTAGTCTCCGCCGAACCTTTAGACGAGTACCGGCAGATTCATCGGGAGAAGAAACTGTGGCGTCGGTCGCGGCGGCAACAACTCTTGCCACAAGAAAAGACCAAGTCCAACACCACCTCCCCTATGTTGACCTCCGAATTACTGAAGCAACGGGTAGTAGGAAAATCGATGGAGTCTCATGATCCCATTATGCAAGCCCTTCTCAAATTTAAGCAAGAGGAAAAGAAAAAGAAGGCGGCCGCGGCCTCTACTTCCAAGCACAACGAAAGTCAAACTACTCTCTCCAGGGGTAGGAGCACGCAGAAGACGACGAAAAAGAAAAAGGGAAGAGAGGGAAAAAAGAGAGTATCCTCCTCTTCCTCGTCGTCGAGTGAAAGACACGAAGGGGGGAGCGACACCCTCTCCAACATGAGTTCCCGTACCCACTCCCCGGTCTCTACGCTTCCAGACGAAGATGAAGCAAATCCTAATATCAACTCCAATAGTAATAATAATAATAATAGTAATAGTAATAATAAACCGAAGAAAGAAGCCAAGAAACCCTCCCGTAGTAAAGCAACAGGGGACAGTCGAATGGCCAGCAAGAATGACGTCACCGACACCCTCCCCCCGCCAGCGGGAGGAGCAGAGAGGAAAAAAGAAGGAGAATCGGACGGCGATGAAGCGGTAGACATTCTCTCCGATAAAACCAACACTTCCTTCCAACCCTCAGAGCACGACTTTGACTCCCCCATTCTGACGGCCGGTACCGCTCCCCGTTTTCCCCCCAATAAACTATCCCCTCACAATAGCACCACCTCCCCCAATAGTCAGTCCCGTACGGAGAGTCGGCGTGGGGAGGCGGAGGAGAGTCAACGAGTGCGTGTGAGTGTGAGCGAACTACAGTGGCAGTGTGCGGAGGAGTCCTACCTTGACAAGGAGTCCGGGCAGCTCTCCTTGTGGTACCCTTCTACCATCACCCACACCATCGACGAACGCAGTCCGCTCTATCACTTTCTCAACCTACCCCGTCTCCACGCCCTCGCCATGTACGACGCCCAATCCGACGACGCCAACGGCTCCCCACTTCCTATTCCCTCCAAGTTCCGTGAGATGATAGACTCTGCAAGACAGCTGAATAGTAATCGATTTCAAATTGTGGCGGTGTTTGATGCCACAGAAATGGAATCCGGTGCGGTGATTGTCTCTAAAAAGACATACACCACCACTGATATTGTCACCCATTATCGTTTTTCGTCCAAATTGGTGCATATTAAACCGATGAGTAATCAAGTGATGTTAGATTACCATTACTTTAATGCATTGGTGCCCAACATGACGATCGAAAGCTCTTCTTCCGATTCGGATTAATCGGAACAGAGAAATCATAATTAAAAGGGTACAATTAATAATAATAATAATAATAAAAAAAACCGAAACATGAATTTCTATGGTCAAAATTTTCATCTTTTTATTTTATTTTATTTTTACCATCACGTTTCATCCCTCACAACAGCAAAATAACGCTAACCAATCGCCCAAAGAGTAAGACCAATGAATAGGTAATCTTGTTTCTCTCTTATAAGCCACTTTTATATATCTTATCTACCCCTTTTGTTTTTTTTTTCCCTTCCGTTCTTAAAAACACTTTTGAATAGCTACTACTAGAGTAGATAAAAAAAAAAAGAAAAAAGAACATAAAAGGTAAATATATAAAGGGATGGAGAAGTATAGAAAATTTGGGGACGCTACAAATGGTATTAATCCCTTTCCTTTTATGATTCACCCCAACACGATAGGAAAAGTGCTCACCGTGATCATGTTCCCTGTCCGCTTGTTGTTTGTTCTGCTGTTTGCGGTGCTACTGTGGGTATTCGACACACTCATTTACCTTCTCTTTTACCCACTTAACCTTCTCCCGTTAGCGCACTACGTGGGTTTGGTCATCTTGCAAAAACAAGTATCCCTGCGCATGCTCTTCTTTTTTCTGGGGCACTTACTACCGGAATGGAGGTTTCACTCTACAGAGGAAAAAAAGAATCTCTACGACGTTTCTAGCGGCGATGTCTTCTTTGTCAACCAGCAGTCCGTGTGGGACTCTATGGCGGTGGAGCTCTTATTGTCGGAACCCTTTTTGGTCTACTGCTTTCCACATCCAACGGAGAAGCACCACGTCAAGCCGTTCTACCCGTCCCCTCTGCAACGGTGGCGGGTGTGGGCGTACGTACGACAGACTGGCTCCCTTCCCTTCCTATCGGCACTGAGTGAGCAACCACGACTGTTCGAGAAGGACGGGGACTATGTCGATTTACAAGAAGTGCAACGTTTTGCGAGACGCATTCGATGCAAAGTAGTATGCTTCCCCGAGGGGACCTGCACGAACGGGAAAGGTATCCTACGACTTCCCAATCTGCGGTGCTACTCCAACAAATCCACCGGTAATGCCCCGACGAAGGAGTTTTTTACGAATAGTATCACCCTTTATTACGAATCCGACGCCGCCAAATCCATCTATGAGGAAGGGTCGTTTCTAACGACACTGATGAAGCCGGCGTGGCACCTGTATGGCACCCAGCCCCCCTCGGACGTCAGTTTCTTTCCCATGGTGGAGGCCAAGGCGCAGTACCACGTCCGTGGGATTGTTTACTCTGCTAAACCCACCCTTGAGCCGCACACGGAGGACAAGTCCACGCAAAGCGCCTCGCGGGAAAAGGTGTTATTTGATTTACCCTCTGATACGGCTGGGGTACAACTACAGCAGCTGCTGTGTTGTCAGAACCTGAGTCAAGCCCTCAATCGCTGTATACGAAATCGACAGGCCACCACACGGCGACTACTTCCGTTAAATGTGCAGTGGAAGGAGAAGCGGGGGTTTGTGGAGGCTTACCGTGCCGCCTCAGCGGGTGGTTCCTCCAGTAAAAAGGATTGAACGGGGGATGGGGAGGGGTAACGAAAATAAAAATAAAGAACTAAAAAATATGAAGCGTAGGTGCTCCTGGAATAGTTGCTTCCGCGGTCTGTGAAGAAGGTGAACTATCTTACCTTATATGAACCCATTAAACAAGAAAATGAAAATAAAAATGGAAAAAAACTTTGTTGTACCTCCTCTTCCAACTTCCTTTTTTTACGTGCTCTTTTCTACAGAAAGAAAAAAAAAAAGAAAGCGATACTTTTGTATTTCGTTTCGTTTAGTTTAGTCTATGCACTCCAGCAGCCGGCGGTCTCCTAGGCCACTGACCGTGCCCAAAATAGCGACCACCGCCTCTGACCCAACAGAGCAGTCGGAGGGGAACATAGTTCAGCAGCGTTCCCTTTCACCCCCACCTTTAGTACCCTCCACAACGGCAGTAGGAAGTAGCAGTAGTAGTACCCCTCTACTGAAAGACCTGGCAGTAGAGCGGGTAGTAGCACAGACGGCTTATTTGCAACAGAAAGTAGAAGGAAAGTTTAACGCCACCCACCAGGCCGGAGACGCTGCTACGTCCATTCTTCCCTGGTGGAAGCGGGTGTTAGTAGACCGTGAGTACCGCAAGCGCCTCACGGACCTCAGTTCCCAGTACTACCGCGACGAACTGAGGCTACTGGAATTAGAACCCTTTCGCGTCACGAGCAAGGCGGGCATGGACCCAAAGAGTCTAACCGTCATGTCACAGTATATTCAACTCCCCATCCCGGAGACGCTACAGCGCCAGTACCGTCAAGGGGGCCTAAGCTTGGCGGAACTACTAGAGCAGCTCTGTGCCACGCGACACCCCGCCAGTGTGATTCAGTGCAGTGCATTGAGCTCTATTCGTCGTCTACTGTTCGCCCAGTTTCCGCCCACCCTTTCGACCGAGGAGCAGTTGCAGCAGGTGCAGGAGGTGGAGGGTTACCTCTCCCGTAAGCGTCGTGCCTCATTGGAGCTCTCCACGTGGCAGAAAAGTGTCAACAAAAAAGACATTATGGATGGAAATATTCAGTTACCCGACTTGGTGCGGGGAGGGGGACCTCCCCAGTCCACAGAGGAACTACCAGAGGACTACAACCTCAACAGCGAGTACCTCTCTTCGAGACAGACGGTCGGCAACAGCAGTCTTCGGCAGCAGAAGCGTTCTGCGGGAGGGGAACCCTTTGCATTCGTCCCTCCCGGCAAGCGACTCACGGAAGCCGAAAAGCGTCAGCGGCACCAAAATCTATTGGAGCAGAACGCCGCCTTTTTGCTGGACCTGTCGTCCACCGACGGGCCACGAGAGTCACAGGGAGCGGCCTTGAGTTCTCCAGTCGTCCGGGAGGATCGAGGCTATGAAAAGAAGCAAGAGGTATACAAGGACCGGTTGAAGGAGGCGATCGACTCCCTTGAGGATGGCATTGAAAACTTTTACGGTCTTTCCTACGTGTGGCCGACCACTGATTCGTGTACAGAGGAAGGGAAAGACAGCCCCGCTCCCTCCTCCCCTCTCGTGAGTTTTCCTCCTAATGGTTACATCCGTGTTCTACCGGATGCACGGTACGCCATGTGGCCTCTTACAGAGAACGACGACAAGGAAAGGATTGAAAGTCGGAAAAAATACACCAAGGAGCGGCAAGAGCGGCTCACCCACCATGTCAATGACGTGACCAGAAAGGTGCAGCTGCTGCGAGATTATGGGCTCTCCGTCGACTATAACGACTTTGTCGGCGAAAAGAGTTACTTTCGGAACAAGTTCAATCAACGAGAAAAGGAGGAGGAGAAAACCGCGCTGCATCACACCCCAGGTGAGGGCAAGGTGGGGGCCACAAAGGGACTGAGGCGTGGGGAGAAGGCGGGCATGGTGGATCCGTTCGCTTTAGGGGAGGCCCGTGCTCCTACCCCCCTCACCCCGCTCTACGACGGCGCTCATTACATCAACTTCATTGCCCTTCTGCCGACGGAGTGGCTGCACCGCGAGGTGGGCAGTCCGATGATTTCTAATGTGGGGATAGAGGTGGAAGAAGAAGAAAACTCGAAAGGGACAGGGAAGCGATCCCTTGCCTCCGCCACGTCGACGGCGAAGACGACGCACTCTTCCGTCACACCTGTCAACTTTGGTTGTTATCGACAGAGTTTACTACTCCTCCACTACAAAATATACTGTAGAGCGATCCACGAAGAGTGGCGCTGTCGACGGGATGGTGGCCTGGCCCGTGTGGTCGGCACTCAGCTCACAATGCCAAAGACGCATTCCGCCAAGGAAATACAAACTATAAAAGAAGAGGAAGCGGCTCAACAAAAATTAGCAGAGGATCGCTACTACCGCTCGCAGGTCCCTTCCGTTTCATTCCCGGTACTGCAAGTACAGTCCCGCTCTCCCCCATTACGCGACGACCGGCGGCGCTGGACGGTCGACTTGACGAAAGTGTCTCCGCCGTCGTCCACCACCGGACTCTTTCCTCCTCCTCCCGCCGACCCCGCCTCCAAAGGATACCGCAACTTCCACCATCTGCACCGCAACTCTGCCGTCGCACGACAAGCGCTGTTAGATATTTTTCACTCATTCCAAAAGCAGGATGAAGACGGAAAGGAGGGCGCTTCCTTATCCATACACGACCGAATCGGCAAGGAGACTTATGTTAACTTTGTCTTGGACCTGCTTCACATGTTCTTCCCCACTTTACTGGTGAGTGTCCACCTGGATATAGCCGAGGAAGAGTGGGTATACCGAGGTACTACGGAGCTGGTATCCTTTGACGTCTTTTTTGAGAAATTCTTTTCCTTTCCTTTTGTGTTTTATCGGGACTACTCCACCATTACCGAGGAAGAATACGCCGAATTTTGGTCGATTGTGTATGTCTGTTTAATCGGAAATCCGCAACTCGCGACGACGACAAAGATGATGACGATGTCAACCACCGATGGGCAAAGAGGAGCGGATAGAAAACTTTCCCTTCTGGCGCCACTTAGTGGGTTCACGGAGGAGCAGCTGCTCACACTATACCGCACCAACTTCCATCACGATCAGAGAGAGATTCATTTCCAACAACAGGTCGACCAAACGCAAAGGGAGCAGAGTCAAGGTGCATGCGATGTGAAACGATTACCCAAGGAACAGCAAAAGGCCATCGCCCATACCGTGGTACGGAGGAAGATGGACCAGGAGGACCGAAAGGAAAGGTTCCAACAGCGGATGAATGCCAATGGTAGTAAGGACGCAGAAAAGGCCCCACGAGACATGTTTACGACACCAGACGACGTCGACGATGCTACGGAGGAGGGGGAGGAGAAGGAAGGGGAGCGACGGCACCGGGTGGAGGTGGTCCAGGAAGAAAAGGAAAGGCGCGACCGTCTGTTAAAAGAGGTGGAACGGGAGCTTCAACTCCGACGACTGCTCGGTACTTCGGAACTGTACCAAGGCAAAGAACAGCGACGACAGGCCCGGCACCACCAGGCAATCTCGCAGGTGGAGAGTACGACGAGTACGTGGGAGCTCCACAAGGAAACGGTCTATCACGTCCCCGAAGATGGACAAAAAGAAGTCTACTACAATGTCGTCCCCGAGGACCACAACACCAACCCCGAGGAAGCCATTCGTCGTCAGCGAGAGGCCACCGCTAGAATAAACCAACGCCTTAAGGAGCCCAGAAACAAAAACTACATCCCCACCAAGGAAGAGGATGAAATCATTGCCTACCTTAAAGACGCCCCTGAGGAGGTGTTTACTGGCAACGTCTCCCTCCGGGAAAGGTTTCTTACCTACAAGGGGTATGAAGCGGAGCGAGAGGCATTGAAGGAGAAACTGACTCAGTACCACCCCAATCAGCGACGGCACCAGGAGGGCCCGGATCTGCTGGAGCAGCTAACGACAGTGCCCACCGAGGAGGACAGAAGGACAGAGGACACCGCCAACCTCAGCCGGTGCTCCGACCCGTCGCGACCCTCTCACGCGTCAGACTATTACGTGTCGTTTGCAGAGGGCACCTTCCCCATAGAACCCCACCGTGCGGATAAGAACGACATTGAGACCTTCACCTCTCAATCCTCCCAAGTCCAACTGAAAGAGTATTATCGAAAACAGCAGAAGCGAACGTCTTCTTCCTCCTCCTCGTCGTCGTCCTTGTCGCCAAAACCGGAAGAAGGCACTCCAGGAAAAGTAGTGAATGAACACATTCCTCGTTCGCGCCCAGCGACACGCACAGGGGTCGTCACACCCAGTCGAGGAGGGGATCGCCTAGGCGGTACTACACCTACACGCACCCTCCCCTCACCCCCACTTACGGAACTGATCCAACCCAATGATGGCGAGAAACTAACGGAGAAGGACTTACAAAACCGTCTAGTCACTTTTCATCGTCGACAAAAAGAGTTTGACACTATTGTATCCACTACACAAAAAAAAAAATAAACAAGTAAACGACACAATTCATTGGTATATTTACTTGTTTATTTATTTATTGATTTACCCTTTTACATGTACAATACTTATCTGTAAAGCTTTTTTATTATCTTTGCTAACTTATGGATTGATGTTATCGTTGTGGTTGTTTTTTCAGTAGAGTAAAAGGTAGTACTTTTAAACATTGATAAAAATCAAAACATATATTCTTCTTCTTTTATTGTTTTTCAATTTTTTTTTTAACATAGTGCACGAAAAAGAGAAGAAAGGAAATTAAAAAGATATTATCTTTTCTTTTTTTCTTTTGAATAAGAAAAGTGGGTCGTACTTCCATGTCCACCGCCATTACTGTAGTAGGGAACACTCAGGTCCTCTACCTGAACCCCGCGAAACTCATCCTAGGCATTCGGATCCAAGGCGTTATTGGGCATCTTGACATCAATCAACCGAACCTTATCAAACCCCGTCCCTACCTTCACTACCTCGCCAAGACGATACAAAAGATAAACTGCGACGTGACTCTGTTTTATCCTCTGACACAGAGTGCGCAGGCGAGGGAGAATGTGGAGTTTTTCTGCAAGCGGGACTTTCCGGTGCCTTTTCGGGTGATATACGATCACGCGGCCTCGTACGGTGGGACCAAAGTTCGTGGAAACGGGCGAGAAAAATTAGCACCGCGGAACTATTCCGATTTTTTGTCCGAAGTGGCCGCCCAAAAAGGCTCCAACGCCTCGCGGGTTTTATTTCTAGATAGTGAAATCAATTACCGCTACAACACCGCGCAAACCCTTATTCTGGAGGAGTACCACCCCCTCACCCGACGACAGCAGCGAAAGCGATTTCAGAAGGAAATGGAAGAAGAGATGTCGATTGACCGTGGTCGGCGGTCCGGGGCGCTGTCCGAGGTACACGCCTCCCGTCGTCGCGAGTCAGAGGCGGGGTCACGGCAGTCAGGGGAGTATGAAGAATTCTCACAACTGCTCCAAAAAGAAGCCGCCCAGAGCGCGGCGCATACGGCGCAAGAGGGACTGTACGAGGCGACCGGAAGAGGAGGCTGGCTGGGCCGACATGGAGGACCCACGATGCCGGTCCATCGCCCCACCACCGCTTCTTCTTCCTCCTCACCAGCCGCCTCTGAGGCAGAAGTCATTGGGATGGACTCCCCTGTATTAAAACGAAGGGGGCTGGAGCGTACGTTGGCACAGGAAAGGGAAAAGATGGAAAGGTTCCAGGAGAGGAGCACCACCTCCCCCTTTGCCAAGGAGGGGATAGACCTCAATATAACCAGTGGTGGAGGAGAGGAAAAGAAAACAGAGGGAGAAGAGGAGGAAGAAGCCCCTTTTAGTACCACACCCGGCACCCCGAGGGCGCTGGCGATTAACTTGGAGGATTACAGCCTCATCGCGGTGGCGGAGATGATCGCCGAGTTGGCCGCCTCTCTTTCCTCCACGGCGGAGTACCTAAAGTATGAGCCAATGGTGGAGAAGTTAAACGTCCCCTCGCACGGTATTGCCAACTACTTACCGATAGAAAACTGTGATTATATCGAAACCGTGGACTGGGATAAAGTGGAAATAAGAGAAGCTAAGGAGGAGGAGAGGAGGAGAAACACGGTGGAAGACGTGGAGGAAAGTGAAGAGCACAGAGACTTTTTCCGATGAGGAGGAGGCTCCATCAATGATGATTCTTTCCATTGTCCTTTTGGTTCGTCTTAGCAGGTTTCTTCCCCCACCCGCTTCCTTTCTTCTTTTTTTTATCTTTTTTCGGTCCCCGTTGATGCTGCTGCTGTAGGACAACCACAAATACACTTGAAAGGGAGGAAAACCCCCTGTGAACTCTCACATACTATTCTTTCCGTTACTTTTGTAATTATTATTATTATTATTACTATTTATTTCACTATGTTCTTTTTACTAATAATACTATTACTATGTGATTTTTGTTTCACTTCATTTACCTTTCCCTTTTTTTTACTTCTCACATTAATTTTTTATAGCGGGTTTAACTAGAAAAAGAAGAATTTTCTTTCCACTACATCGTTTATTTTATTTTTTAAAGTTTACAAATTATTTTCCTTTTCTTTTTTTGTTTGTTAGGCTTTTTTTTTTTTTTTACTTCATAGTCCTCTAAACAAGAAAAAAAATTGTAGATTTGACCAGCTAACAAACAAACAAAAAAAAAAAGAAAAAAAAGAGCAAACAAATATTATCATAATATTTTTGTGAAACAAATTTTTTTTTCATATATTTATTACCATCATTATGTCATCCACTTGTCAAACCCTGACGACCCTCATGTCTACGGACATGAACTACTACGCCGGTGATCCCGAGCTCCTCAAGGCCCAACGCTACACCTCCCGTATTGAGGAGGTGCTCAACTCGGAGAGGAGTGACCTCCTCACAGTACGTGTGGCCATTCATGCTCAGCTCCGTGATGCCCTCGGGGACTCTGAGGTGCAGCAGCGGCTGAAACCGTTCCTCAACAACGGAGAGAACCTTAGTCAGATCGCCGCCAACGCCAAGGACCGCTCCAAGTTCTTCTCCCGTAAACAGCAGCAACTCCAGGCCGCCATTATTGAGTCCAACGAGCAGAAAAACCTGAAGGAGGCCCACGGTGACCTCGCGGCGTGGGAGAGAGAGAATGCCGTTCTGTTACGTCATCAAATGTTCATGAACTACATGCCCTCCCAAGCCCTCCTGCTGGAGTCCGCCGCTACTGTTGCCCTCTACCGCCAGTACGCCACCCTCGAGGAGGGCGAGTACACCAGCGATAGCAGTGACGGAGAGGTCCCCGCCATGCTCAAAAAGATGGGGGGTAATCCCACGCCTTACTTCACCCAGTCCGACAAGGGATTCGAGGTGGATGAACACACCAAGATGTACAGCCAACAGGTGTTACAGAACAAGCGTGTGGAGTATGAACAGCTGCGCGAGCGAGTGGCCCAACTTCGCGAGGAGCTCACCCAGAGCCCCGAAGTGCTCCGCCTAGAAGACTTTATTCGCATCCGTAATGAAATCTTTTCCGAGTTCGGTATTGACCGACTCGTGTCTCTCTGTAGCCGCAAGGATAAGGATCTCTGTGATGCCAACGAGGGAGGCGTCGACCCCGCCCTCCGTGGGCTCCCCGCCGAGGATGAACTCGTCGAATCCAGCCGTACCGCGCAGTACAGTCTGCCCAAGATCACGGAAGCCGCCTACAAGAACTACCAGAGTATCTTGACGATGGACGACTGGGATGCGATGGTGCAGAACACCGGCAGTGACGCCCAGGAGCTGATTGAGAAGCTCAAGCCCCTCCGCGATCGGGAAACCTTCCGCTACTGGCTGCTGGCCTCCCTCACCGCCGACTGCCCTCAGACGGGGCCCAACAAGGTGGTGGGCAAGAACAACACCACCATGGACGAGTACAAGAAGTTTTGGGCGCCCCAAAAGTCGGGCTACCTCCCTTCCATCACCCCCAACCGTCAAAGCTTCCCTACCAAGGTGGCCAACCTCCGTGGTCTACCTCACTTTGTCGTCCTCTCCCCCGCCACCTACTCCTACCGCGAGAACAACGACCCCAACTCTCTCAAGAAGGGATCCATCGACGTGCTCGTGTACGACGCCACCAACGAAAAGGTGCTACTGATGGTGGCCAACTCCTCCGACGAACGTCGCCCCCGTGGCGCCTTCCTCAACGCGCAGGAGGAACGCTACCGCTTCGCCGCCGTCCTCCGCTCCGCCATCACGTACGAAAACCAGTACCACGGCTTTGAGTGCTCCGGCACCGTAGCGGAGTTCTTCTTTGATCCTGTCATGGGCCCCGAGGAGAACTACTACTGTGTGATGGCCCCCTCCAAGGTGTACCAGAAGAACCCCACCAAGATGACCGTCCCTGTAAAGGCGTTTCGCCCCTTCACCTCGTGTCCTCCGCGATTTTACGTTCTCGGATCGAACTGGGGTGTGACCGCGGGAACTCCCTCCAACCCCTACCCCGCCTCCTTCTCCCACATCGAGCTCAACGAAGACGCCATCGCCCTCTGTGATGCAATCCCCACCAACTTTGTTACCGAGAAGGTACTCCCCAAGCTTCCCTCTCGTGAAGAAGGGATGAAGGAGGTGGAGGCGTTGCGGCAGGAGAAGAAGAAGAAGGAGGCTGAGGCCAAATCCGCCTCCCCGCTCGTCACCGGCCGTACCCCCCGGACGGCGCGCAGTGCCCGCAGTGAGGTGCCCTCCGCCGCCGTAGACCCCCTCGCCGCCATCGAGGCCGACGAGAAGATGGGCCCCCGCGAGGAGGAGGACCCCCTCAGCCCCATCGTCCCCGCCGACGCCCTCCACCCCTTACGCGAGCAGATCCTCAAGAACAAGCGACAGTGGCAGTCCCCCGCCTTCCTTCAGCTTCGAAACTCCAACGGGGATTTGAAGAAGCTGCCCGCCGTGAAGGATGGCTCGCTGCGTACCCCGCTCAACGTGTTCAACGACCTCATGAAGGAGAAGCACGGGGAGGAGGAGCCACCGGTACCCGCCAGTGCCCGGCAGAGAGGACTGGCCAGCGCCCGCAGAGACGAACAACAGCACCAAAATACGGAGCGACAAGCCGCCAATGTGGCCTGGTTTTAATATAAAGTGAAAGTAAAAAAATAATTAAAAAAAAATAAAAAGAAACAAGTAAAACAAGAATACTTTTCAAAAATAAATAGGAGTAACGACTTCTTGTTAGCACTTTCTTCTTTTTTATTTATTTATTTTATTTTTTACTTACAGTCATAGTAGTAGCACTAATATTAGTGAAAAATGATAAGAATAATAAGAGAAGAAGAGGAAGAACAGTCGCAATAATGCACATACACACACAGTCTCTCTCTCTATCTATCTATCTTTTATGCTTTCATGTTTCTTGCTTTTTAAAACTTTGGGAATCTAACTTTATTTATTGTTAGGTTCTCGAATAATAAGCACTAATATTAGTGGCACTAATCAAGAAAAGTAACAGTAATAATAATAATAACAATACCCGCATAGTTTATTTTTGTCCATTTTTATTTACTCTTTTTTATTATTATTATTATTAATATTACTCTTTCTTTTTTTTTTCGCTTTTTTTCGTAATGATAAAATCTCCATAAAAAAAAAAATGTTTGTTTTCATCTACAACTTTATTATTGTGGTGACTTCTGCGAAGGGGTAAACTACAAATGTAGTGTGAATAGCGCAAAAAAGAAAAAAAAGAAAGAATATCAAAAAAAAAAAAAAGAAGTGAAAAAGAAAACATACATATATATATATATAACCAGTCTTAGTAGTCAAATATTGAATGTTTTGTTTGTTTGTTTCATTTGGTATATATATTTTTTTTCCGGATCAACTGTGAGTGGATTTAAAAAAAAAAAGAAAAAGAAATTAGCGAAAGTCGTACTAATCTACGGTAGAACAAAAAAAAAAAGATTTATTACTTTTTTTTGTGTGTGCAGATTGGAGCGAAAAATATTTTTGTATTATTATGTTCAGACTGTTTGCCATTACTACTAATAATTTTCATTTTATTTCTCCCTTTCTTTTTATTTTTCTTCGTCATTATTATTACTATTATTATTATTGTTCTTGTGTGTTAGGAAATACTTTTTCTATTAATATTTATTGCTTGTTTGTTTGTTTGTTTGCTTGTTTTTCCCCAACAAAGCAAACAAACACACAAACACACCTATACGCTAACATCACTAACACAAATTCAAAAAAAAAAGTAAACAACAGTTCTGAGCCGTATGAACCGCTTCTTACGGTACCCCTCCTTTTGTAGATCCACCGTCCTCTCCTCTCTTTCACCTACCACGAGGGGAAGCATCCATCACCGTACGGTACTCTCTTCCTCCTCCTCCTCAGTCTACTCGTGTACGTTTCACCAACGCCGCCATCAGCACAGTGGGGATACCGTGCCCACGGAGGAGGAGGTGTATAAGGCCTACGCCGTGCTAGGACTGCAGTCGACGGTGCCGTTTCCTCAAGTAAAGAAACGATATATTGAGTTAGCCAAACAGCATCACCCAGACGTGGCGGTTCATCAGCAAGATAGTAATAATAATAATAATAATAATGGTGCCTCCTCCGCGTCCTCCTCTGCTGCTGGTAGTAGTAGTGGCAATAGTACGACGACGAATATGGTAGAAATCAACAGCGCTTACAATGTCGTTAGTCGATTCAACAAATCCGGTAAAAAGTTATCCTCTCACTACCATAATAATAATAATAATAATAATACAAATAATAATAATGGTTCACGACAGCGAGACGGGTATACGGCTCACCACTCTTATTACCATCCCAATAGTCAAAACCCGTCTTCAGACGGAAATGGCTTCTACTACCAAGGAAAGGCCTCCGACTATGAACCCTGGCACGAGGATGTGGACCCGTTATTTTATGAAATGCTCTGGGAGGAGATGAAACGACAGAACAACTACGAAGAAGAAAAGTTCCACTCCCCTCGTCGAGGGACTGGGATCGAAGACGACGACACTTTTTTTTCTGCTTTTCACTCCCACCCGTACTATCAGGAGGCGGTACACCAGCAATACTACGGCTATCAGGATCCTTATTCTAACGGATTTAACTCCAACCGGAATAAATCCAAACAAGCCTCCTCCAACAAAAACAATAATAATAATAATAATAATAATAAATCCTCTCGAACAGCCTCCAAAGAGACCACCAAGACGACGACGTGGCCGGAAGCGGACTTGAAGGCGTTAATTAATATGTATCAAGACGGGAAAAGTTTTGAATTTATTGGAAACGCGTTAGGAAAAACAGTTTCCGAAGTCACCAGTGAATTCAACTTGTGGAGTAATGATAACAAACGATCCCGACAGAAACAAAAGCAAAACAATAATAATAATAATAATAATAACAGAAAGAATACCCCTCGTCGGCATCACACCAACCACTACAACGGCCACCAACACTACTACGCCGACTCCCCCAACGATATTCCCTTTCATTTATATCAGTCCTCCTCCTTCCATCGACCGCCTTTTGTCTATGACGGTGCCGCGGAGGGGTACTCCGAGGAGGAGATGGAAGAATTACTAGAGCACCTCAGTGAGATGGAGAACGGCGATATCGACGACTACGGGGATGGAAACTACTACGACTACGACGATGGGGTGTTGAATGATTATTATAATACCGCCTCCCCTCATGGTCCTATCCCCTTCTCCTCTGGTAGAGCCACCATGCACCCTCCTTTTCATGAACGAGAGGCCGCCCCTCATACGTCGAGAGGTAAAACAAACCAAAAAAATAAAAATAATAATAATAACAACAAAGCGAAAAAAAAGAAAAATTCCAGGACAAATGGAACTCCCGTGTACAAGGCGAAAAACTTTTATAATCACAACCGAAAAAAATAATAAATAAAAAAAAAACTAACAATCATTATTTTAATGTTACTATTATTATCCAAAAAAAAAAATTGGATGGATCATAATAATATTAATAAACTCACAGAAACTTAAAAAGCGGATAAAAGAATAAATTTAAATTATTTTACTATGATTAATTATTATTATTTTTGTAATAATTCCCCTACTGCAGTCTTACCTTCCTTCCCCCCATGAAGCGCTCTGCCTACCACTAGGTATGAGGGGGGAGGTAGTGTTCCTCAACACTGGAATCAAAGGACGATTTTTTAATACACATACATATTATCATTATTATTATCATTATTACATATTTCCGTGAATAAAATTATTATTATTACTATTTAGTGATCTTCTCCATGTCCGTATCTCTCTTTTTCTTATTTCCTTTCTCTTTTTTCGAATAATCTCATTTTCTACATAAAAGAATTAGTTAACGTAAAAAAAAAAAGAACAAAAAAAAGATAACATTTGTAAAGTTATTCTTTTTTTATTCAACTTTATTTGAAACAATTGCTAACCGTTTTTATTTATTTAATTATTTTATATATATATTCATTTCAAAAAGCAGTTCATCCTATTATTAACCAAATAATAATAATAATAAGAATTGATCTAAATTCCAACTGCTGTAGAGTAATACATCATTAATAAATTTACAAAAGAAAGAAACCAAAAAACATGTCTGGAGAAG
Source organism: Angomonas ambiguus (assembly GCA_019695575.1). Classification (NCBI taxonomy): domain Eukaryota; phylum Euglenozoa; class Kinetoplastea; order Trypanosomatida; family Trypanosomatidae; genus Angomonas; species Angomonas ambiguus. Next base: position 43,252 of record JADNSB010000084.1, on the reverse strand, counting down.
GAAGAGGTAAGAAGCATGGTACTCGGTCCGTTAGTCTTTGCTCCGATTTTACTCGACGGATGATATTATTATTCGCCCTCCTATTCGATATCTTGGGAACCTGCGGTTTACTATTCCTGATTCGCAATGGAAGTTTTAGCGATTTCAGTTGGAAACAAATTTTTAGTTTTTCCTCCGAGACGTACGACCTTTTGTTGTTACTACTGGTCCGTATTATTAGTATCATCTTGATACAAGGCCCTATTATTTCATTTCTCCAAGTAGGAGACGGAGAAGAAGAAGACGACGACGAACAGCGAGAAGAGGGAGAGCGCATTGACTTTAATGAAGATAGCGGGGCCGATACGGCACAGAACAGTAATCATAGAGAGAGAAGTTCCCCAGCACCACTACGACCAGCAGACGGGACTCCGTACTCCGCCCTTCCCTCCCACGACCTCGACGATGAAGAGGACGAGTATCAGCACTACCGCCTCCGCTCCTACCGCCGGTCCCGAAACCACAAACTCAAGACCGTTTTCTTATTCGCCTTTTTTCTCCTCTTTACGGCGTGTAATGTCCTCGTCGCGGTGAAGTGTCTCTTCTTTCGCTATACACGCAGTCCCACGGAGGAGGTGTTGATGGCGATTACGGTGCTGTGGGTCAACATTGAAATATTTTCCCTCGATGGGGTCCTGGAGGGCGTCGTAGCCGGGGGCGACATCTTCAAGCCTCAGTTACACCCGCACCACCTGCGGTTTAACCATAACGTACACACGACAAAGTGCGACGTCTGCAATCAGCGAATTATCAAAGAGTCTTTTGAATGTGTGCTGTGTGACTTTGACTGTTGTCTGACCTGTTTCCGCCGTCGTACGATGCTGACCGCAGAGAACAACCTCACTCGAGGCGACCGTGGCGTCAACGTCAACGACCAGCTGCTCTCTCCCCTCACCTATATCTGGCGTTCGATGCGTTTTTTGATTCCTTTTTGGAAAATCCTCGTCCTCTCCCTCACCTGTTTGACGTTAAATCAACTCATCAGTGTGTTGCTGCCCAACTTTCAGGGTAAAGTCCTCGACGCGATTATTAAATCCGATACCGACCTGTTTTGGTACTTTATAAAGTTGTACTGTGGGCTTTCGATCGGTACGCTTTTACTCGGGAGTGTGCGGTCGTTTGGTAGTATGCTGGTCATGCGTAACTTAACCATGGGCATACGTGAACAGCTCTTTTCAAAACTCATCTACCGTGATATCTCCTTCTACGACGGGTGTACGGTGGGGTCCCTTACCGCCCGTATGACCAACGACGTACAGGCCACCGTCCAGCCAGTGAACACCCTGCTCAACACCATCATCTCCAACGTTATCACCCTCACCGGGGGTATTTTTATGTGCTACACGGTATCATGGCGGCTGGCGATGATCTCCCTGACCGTGGTGGGCCCCATTGTGTACGTGACGAGCGCCTATGCCAAGTGGTCCGCCCGTATTAACCGTGGGGTCTGGGACGCACTGGCGTCCGCTAACAGTACCGCCACTGAGGCCTTCTCGAATATTCGTACCGTTCGCTCCTTTTCCACCGAGGAACACGAGAAGGATAAATTCTTTCACTCCATGTCCGAGGCACTCTCCAAGACGCTGCGAGACGCCTTCGCCTACTCGGGAATGTATCTGGCCACTAATCTAATGGAGCTGGGCGCGAGTGCGGTGCTGCTGGGGTTCGGCGGCTACATGGTCATCAACCGCCCCGACGACCTCACCCTCGGCCAACTGGTCACCTTTCAGCTCTACTCTAATATGATGAGTGGGGCCTACAAGTCGCTGAATGGGGTGCTGAACCAATTCACGACGAGTGCGGGGGCGGCGGAGCGGGTGCTCTCCATGCTGGACGCGGTCCCGGATATTGACCCCACCAAGGGGGAGGTACTGCCCAGTCTTCAAGGACACATACGGATGGAAAACGTTAAATTTCACTATCAAATGCGCCCCGACCGCACGGTGTTAAACCATGTTAATATTGATTTCCCTCCCAACAGTGTTTCAGCGATTGTGGGGCGCTCTGGCGGTGGGAAGTCAACGCTGATGCACCTTATTCTACGCTTCTACGACCCACAGGAGGGTCGGGTGCTGATTGATGGTCATGATTTGAAACAGCTTTCGCTCCCGTGGTTACATCATCAGTTTGCTGTGGTCGCACAAGACACCCAACTCTTCAACACCAGCATTTTAGAAAACATTGCCTACGGGTTAGATCACTACACTTTTGATGAGGTTCGGCAGGCGGCGATGGACGCCAACGCGCACGATTTTATCGAAGGCTTTCCAGAAGGGTACCGCACCCACGTGGGTGAGCGAGGGGTTCGGCTCAGTGGAGGACAGCGGCAGCGTATCGCCATTGCCCGTGCCCTCCTCCGGCGGCCGCGTGTGTTACTACTCGACGAGGCCACCAGCGCCCTCGACTCGGAATCGGAGGCTTTGGTGCAGCGGGCGTTGGATCAACTCATCGCGAACCTTTCGCAAAGTTGCACCATCATCGTCATCGCCCACCGTCTCTCCACGATTGTCAATGCAAATAACATTATCGTGTTGGACGGGGGTAAGGTGGCGGAGCAGGGCACGCACGAGTCACTGCTACAGACGGAGGGACCGTACTGGAGATTGGTAAACCGACAACTACGGGATGGGAAGACGACTTTGGACTTTGATGAAGAGGCCACCAACGCTTCCAAGGAGCCTAGGAGCGTCGCCAGTCGGCCCACGGCACGACAGAATAAGAAATAAAAACAGAAAAGGGGGAAAATTAGAGGGGTGCAGAAAATAAAAAAAGAACAAAGAGAGAGAGGAGAAAAAGAAAGGAAAGGTAAAAAAAAAAAGACAAAAAAAGCGAGTGATATTATATTTTGCATTATCTAATTAATTCCGGCTTTCCTCTCCCTCTCTCTCGTTCCCTCGTTTCCATTATTTTTTTTCAGTAAATGTCGATAATTCTCCATTTTGCTTCATGGACTACTCAATGATTATGTTTTATTTTGTTTTTTTGCTCTGTAAATTTTTAATTTACTCCGTTTCAAGAACACACAATTAATGACACACAGACGTTTTCGTTGATAATAATAAAAATAAAAAAATGTATGTAAAAAAAAAAAAGTCACATTTCCGATACTGTTTAATAGTGGCAATTCAAAAAAAAAAAATGTGTAGTGATTTAAATTGTCTGAATGTTGTTGTTGTTGTTGTTTTTGAATCTTTCTTTCTTTCTTTTTCTTTCTCTTCACTACGTTAGTGGATTTCGACTTACAAACTAATTGTTTCTTTTTATTTTATTTTATTTTATTTTGTTCGGCCTGTCAAAATAGGAGAGTATATTTCTGAACAAAATAATAATAATAATAATAAAAATAAAAAGTACTATTTAGTTGTCAATGAAAGAAAGTTTTAAAGATCGACTGAACCGTGATATCTACGCCAACAAGGCGTCGGCCGGTAAAAGTTTTAAAAATCGACTCAGCCGTGATATCTACGGCAATGAAACGAAGAAAATTCGTCTCTCCGATGTCAAGACGTCCCTTAGTGATTATACCTCTAAACGGAAGGAAAGCGGGTCCTACTCGACCCGTCCCTCTGTCACTGTGGATTGCACCAGTGAGCTGTACGAGCGGCAGCAAATGCAGGAGGAGTATGACCAGCAGTTAGACAGGGAACAGTGTTTTCAATCCCACCTTTACCTTTACGCGGCCGACTTTAGCGATGAAATACAGTACAGCGTTGACGATAATACCAATAATTCTAATAATAATAATAATAGAAAGGGAAAGTCAAAAGACGACACCGTCAGCGCGTATGATCGCATTGTCAAGCGTGGTATTATAGAAGCAGACGTCGCCGCACATCACCAACGTCGAATTATTTATAATAACAATAATAATAATGATAAGGATAATAGTAATACGAATAGAAGTATTAGTCATAATTCTTTCAGTTTCAGTGAATCCAACAGCCGCCCTTATTCCTCTGGTAGCGTAAAATATCAAGTACTGCAGGAAAGCGAGGGCGAACGCGTATTCTACCCCGGACGTAAACAAACTAGCGCCCATAATAATAATAACAGTAACGATCCTAATGATTTTGATTATAATTATAACTACGATAGTCATAGTAATAATCACACGCCTCTTAAATTTAGCTCCAAGAGCGGTAATAATAATAATGGCAACGGGGTTCGACCGCCGTTACGTCGTGGGAACGATCACACCGAAAGTGGAGTGTTAAGGGCGTTTGTTCCTCTTAGCGATGACGATGAAAAGGAAACCGTACCGACTGGAACGGTCAGTATGAATCCACTCCGAGGGTATCCCACCTCTCCACTACGGTACTCGTAGGAGAGAGGGAGGCTCCACTCTTCTTAATACGACTACGACTATTACTACTAACAAATATTAAAAAAAAAATGTACATACGAATCCTATTAATAATAAGAATACTAATCATAATAATGATAGTAAAGCAGCACCGTCATGTGTGCGTTGAGGCGTCTATTGCTATATAATAATTATTTTATTTAAATTTTTTTATCCCATTTTTTTTTCTTTTTTTTTCAAGTGATGTTCAGCGAGGCTGCTGTCATTTTGTTACTTTTTATTTTTTTATTTTTTTTTTATTAATTCATTTATCCTGTGTGTATCTATACAAACTACAGCTGTTTAAAAAATAAAAAATTGTTTTTGTGTGTTCTCTCTCTCTCTCCGTACATGTACATACAAAAGTACCATCTCACATAGAGGGGATGGATAAATATATCTCCAAGTGTATTATCTAATCTCCGTACTATACACTATCGACAGAGAGAGAAAGGGAGTTCAATAGGAGAGGTGAGTTCCTCTATCCTTATGAAAACCCGAACAAAATAAGAATAGTAATAATAAAAGGGAAAAAAACTTTAATGTATTATAAATACGGATATCATAATTGCTGAAAATTACTCCCCATTCTTTTTCTCATTAGTTTTTTTTTTTATTTTTATTTGTTGTTGAGTTAATTCTCTTTTGATCTACTATTACGAATACATACATATATAAATTGACGTTTCCTTTAACTTTTTGAATGTGAGTCCCTTCAAATTAGGTGTACATGTGTATGTACTTGTAGGTATATATATATATTTACATTTATTCTTTTTTTTTTTCTCTACACCCACCCCTTTTTTTCCTAGACCATCATATAGTTATTCTCATTTCATACATCTCGTTTTAAAAACTCCCCTTCACTTTAACCGTTATCATAATAATAAAAAAGGGGGTACATAATCTATTATCTTTGTGTGTGTGTGTGTGAGTGTGTGTCTCTAATTAATTCATGCAACTTTCCTCGCTGGTTTTCCCTGCCTTAGGGTTCGTGGCGGCGGCTGGTAAAGCGATCTATGACCCTACTAACGGCGCGGCCGTAGCCACCGTGGGGGAGGCCACCGCCCTCTTCGCCCTGGAACGACTGCAGCGGGTGATGATGGCCGACCGCACAGGGCGCTCCCTCCTTCTTCACAGTCCCCTCCTCACCGACCAAATTCTAGAAGAGGCGAGGGGGATGGAGGAGAACAGCTTCGGTCGACGGTACGCGCAGTATATGGATTACAACCACTTCACCCCGAATGGGCGGACGCCCGTGCAACATATCGCCGACCCCACCCTTGCCTACATCATGACCCGGTACCGGCAGTGTCATGACTTTCTACACACAGTGACGGGCTGTGGCCGCACCGTCGATGAGGAGGTGGCGGTCAAGCTGCTAGAGTACCAACACACGGGACTGCCATTGGGGTTGCTGGCGGTGTTGGGCGGTGCGCCGCACATGACCCCATTACAGCGACAGCGGGTGTGTCGGTACTGGTCCTGGGCGGAGGCGAATAAACCCTGTCAGATCCACCACTCTAGCGATAAGGGCGGAGAAAGGGAACGGCCCTGCTATCTAAATGTGCCGTGGGAGGAGATGTTACCGCTGCCGTATGAAACGGTTGTCCAACAGGTAGGCATCGCCCCTTTGAAGGAGTACTTGGAAAAGATCCAGTAGGAAGAAGAAAATGAAGAAAAGGGGGAAAAACAACACACATAAACCCTCTCTATCAAAAAAAAAAATGTTCTTCACATATTTTTTTCTACCGGTGGAGGAACATCAAAAAAGGTTATCGAAAGGTTACTAGTTTACGTTCACCCAAGATGAAGAAATTAAATATATATATACATTAATACTTTCTGTCTCTCCCTCTCTCTCTCTTCACTTCTTTTATACGTATTTCAGATCTAAAAAAGAAAACAAAAAGGCTTTATACCTATACATATATCAATACTCATACACACATTTCTACCTCACCATGTCAGACGAATACGATTCTCGGCTAGAACTTCTACGCAAGCTACTGGAGATGAAACAGAAGAAGCAAGACATCCCTGCAGAGATGTACGCCGAGGCGGGTTTAAAAAATGGGGCCCGCATCAAGGACATTGAAAGCGAGATTAAGGTAGCTAAAAAAATGGTTTCCAAGGTGGTTCAGAGTAATAAGAAGGAAGAAATGGAGGAGGTGGCGAGAAAAAAGCTGGAGGAGGAAGCGGCGGAGATGGGCATGTCGGTAGAGGAGTACGAAGAAAAGATGAAGGAACGGAAAGGAGACTTTGGGACGGACTTTGTCGCTAAAGAACGACTCCTCGCTACGGAGCGGTCCGAGGCACGAAAGAAGAAGCAGATGCAACTGAATAATGACGATGGCACCTATTGAAATAAGTAAAAATAGAAAAAAAGATTAAAAAAAAAACTTTGAAAGCTGATTTCATTCCAAAAACATATATATATATATATATATATATATATATATATATTCTTTTTATACATCAGCCTTTTTTTTTCTATTTTATTACCATAGTTTGTGTTAGTGTCCTCTTTTTTTTTTCTCCCCAACCAATGGGCTTTCCCTTCTGCCGGGTGGCAATACTATTATGGTGGTACTCAGAGATAGAAACAAGAGTGTGGTTGCTATTATTTTTGGATGTGTTGACGAGACTTTCTCCATTTTGTTTATCCAATTAAAAAAAAAAAAGAAGGGTTTCTAAAAACATAAATGTACACAATAATAAACACGATTAATACTCTATTTGAGTTAATCTAATTCTTTAAACTAATAACAAACAATAAATAAGGTTAAAAAAAAATGTTCTGTGTGTTGCTGTTGTTTTTCTTTTTACCACTTTCAAGTAAATGTTTCTCTGACTGTACAAGAAGAAATGGAATCTTCTCTACTCCGTATTTTGTTATTTGCTTTGGAATGAAAAAATAAAGATACAGAAGTAATAGATAACACAAGGGTCTCTCGGTTTCGACCACACACATAAATAGTAAGGGTAGTTAAAGTGAAAAAAAAAAAATGCTCCGACGTACGCTTCTGTGGTGCTCTCTCGCCTCCTGGAGGGGATTGCTATCCTCGGAACGTCTTACGGAGCGGAAAGTAACAGAAGCCGTTCGACACTATCCCTCCTCTCAGTCCACCCGTTATGTGGGGGGCAGCGGCAGCGAGACTAAAACCATCCCAGTGCGTACCCTCATCGCTCAGCAGTCCATCGCGCGAGGGGAGGTGGTGGCGGAGGTGCCGCTCTCTCGTATCCTTGACGGTAGGGCCGCAGCGGTATACCTGCAGTTCATCTGTAGTACGCCTCATAAACGTCGGGTAGGGGTGCCGGATTCCTTTCCTCGCTTGCGGAGCGGCATTGATCGCGTGATTGCCGGCCTACACGCCTCGTCATCGCCGTCGTCATCCTCACCAGGCGGTGTGGTAGCGCAGTACATGCACTCGACCTCCCTTCACGGTCGCGATGGCATTTTCCTCCTCCTTACTTTGTACTTTATGCGCCATTTGGAAACGGAGGAAAACGAATGGAAATTGGTTCAAGAATGGGTAAAGGACTTTCCCAAAAAAGCCCCACCACTAGGACTGCTGTTACACGAATGTTTGTACCAGCCTCTGTTTGCGTGGGACCCCTCCCACAGTGAAAACGGAACGAAACCGGTAAAGAAAAGTTTACTCCAGCGTCAGCTACGCTTTGGGGATCACACACAGTTGTTGTTGCAGGAAGAAGAACAAACAGAGGAGACGGGACCTCGTTTTCTCCCGGACACGGAAGAAGAAGGCGTTCATAATGCGTTGGAAACCGTTCCTACATCGGAAAAGGCGAAGCACACTAGTAAAGAGAGGCAGCTCGAACAACAGAAACAAGAATTGCTGCTCCGGGCAGTCGAGGAAGAAGGCTTGCAAGTGCTGTCGAATCACCAAGGAGGGGTCCGAACGGAGGTGGTGGTAACTCCAGAGATCAAGCGAAACTATCTTAAAGAGAATCAAAAACAAGCGCTAATGGGCGTACCGCAGGATAATGCCTTCTTGATGTCGGTGCGACAGTGGGAAGGGAAGTCGAACGAGAGGAGACAAGAGGAGAGTGAAAGTGTAAAGCAGCTGATGGCTCTCAGTGAGGCCCTCACTGAGTGGTTACTGCATCCCCTGGCGGAACTGCTGTATGAAACCGCTTCCCCTGCGAGAACGGAGGAAACCGAAAGGGAAGCTCAAGTAGAACAGATTCTAAAGGATCTACAATGGACACACTTTATGCTCCGCTCTCGTGCGGTTCAACTACACGCCCCTGTTCACACCGCCGACACTGAGAGTGGTAGTGCGCTGCCGGTGTCCTCCTCCAGTAGTGGTCGTGGTCGCCCTTCCTCTACCGCCCATCTGTCTCTGGTTCCTTTCCTCGATCGAGTCAACCACGCCACTGACGGTGTCTCCGTCAATGTCACCTACAGTCTACAGACCTCTCCCACCGCCGAGGGGGCCTTCCCGGAGAGTGTATTGATCACCGCGGCGAAACCGATTCGAAAAGGAGAAGAATTGTTCCTCAATTATACCAACTCCCTTCAGCGAGGCCCACCCCTGACCGCCGCCCTGTTCGACCCCCCAGCGCCCCATCGTCCGCCATCGGTGCGTCAAAGTACCCGGAAAGAAATCGATCGATTAGAGTTGAATCAACGATTAGAGTTTGTAAAGGACGACGACGAGGACGGTGTGGAAGGCGGGGAGGGGGGCGCCTCTACCTCGGAGCGAGGGAGCAATCGGGTGATAGGGACAGTCCTGAGCGCTCCTTCCTCTACCGGTACCACCGCCGCTGCCCTGGAAGCGCAACGAGAGGTGAATTTCCTATTTGCCTTTGGATTTATGCGGTCTGAAACGGAAAAGAACAATGAACTGCATCAACTCTGGAGTAAAAACTTAACCCGACGTGCGGCGGCGTTGACGGATATTCGAGTCGGGGCATCGGCACGGAAGGATGGCGGTGACGACGAGTCCGCTGTCCGTAAGAGGGCAGAGTTTGTAATTGGGGTTCCAGAGGGGTTGCGGTATTTGAAGCAACAACGCTATGAACTGGAGAAGGAGAAGTATAACGCGGCAAGGGTGTTTCCTCCGCAGCGAGAGGGTGAATTCTAAAAAACAAAAAAAAAGGAATTAAAGCGTAATGGGGGTTTCCCAACACGAATACAAAGAATATGCTTCTTCTTTCACTACTCTACACACATACACCTCTCTGTGTGTGTGTGTATGTGTATGTCTCACATTACAACCATTCGATTTGTTTATAAGAGTTGATATTATTATTATTATTATTATTATTTTGTATGCTTTCACCGTACAGCGCTTCCAAGTCCCATTTAATTACTCATCCACCAATTATACCGATACAAATTCCTCCTCCCCTTTCCCACTCTCCAATCGATCAAATACGTCAAAAAAAGGGGGGAAAAGGTAAAACAAAAAAAGAAGAAAACATGACATCGTCTTCCCTCGATATAGTGGCGGAAACCCCCACGGAGAAGGAGGCATGGGAGAGGGTACAGCACATTCTACGGGCTACCACGGATCTAGAGGTACTGGGACTCTCCTTGGAGGACGAGAAGAATGCTCGAAGGCACCCGGAGGAGTGGGAAAGAGAGGTGATGCGTCGGTTTCGGTGTACGGCGGTGTGGATTCACCCGGATAAGCACTCCCAGCAGCAACTACCACAACAGAACTGCACGACGATGGAAGATAGGGAAGAGATGAAGAAGGCGTTTAACCGTGCGTTTCAACGTTTGATGACAGCGAGGGAAACCGTACTGACAAGGCTCCGCGCCACACCACCCAACAATACCGCCACCTCATCTTCTTTTTCGGTTCCCTCTCCTTTCCTTTCCCCGAATTTCGCCGATAACTATTTTGACATGGACTCTTTTCGAAAGCAGAACTACTTTTCTTTTACGAGTGGAAAAGAAACTTGTTCGTATTACAATAATAATAACTTGAATGGGTCAAGGAATTCTTTAGCCGAGAATGGTTTGAAAGAAGGATACTGTCACAATTTTGGTTGTCTAAACCCCCTAAAAACAGAGGTGGAGAAGAAGAGCAATACGTGTCAACGATGTATCAGCCGTTCTAGTGAAAAGATATAAAATGGAGGGGATTATTATTATTATTATTTTCCCCCTTTTTTTTGTCTCTTAATGGAAGAGTATAGAATGAAACGTCGCGTTCTTCCTGTTATGCTGAAACAAGTTGTTCTTTTTTTTTTTTATTGCTTGTCGAACTTTTCACACTGTAATATTAATATATTGAAAATATATAATTGTTTTTTAGTGTTAAGCTTTCAGTTGATTTTTCCTTTTCTCCACGTTAAACCTTTACTAACTGCTCTTCTTACTTCTTCCCTCACTTTGTTTTTTTTTATTATTATTATTTACTTTCAAATCATTTTTTGACAGATTATATAAAGTAGCCGTTAGAATTTCATCAAAAATGAGGCGTACCATGGTAAATAAACTGCGACGTCACTTCACTTTTCTTAGAAAAACAGATCCGTATTACCTCATCGCAGTAATATTCTTTTTTCTCTATGTTTGGATTGTCGTTTCGATTGGGAGTGTGATGGAAGACCAAATCGTCTACGAGTATAAAGAGTCGTTAGGACAGCGTCCCAATAATAAAATAAAGGAGGATGATTATGAGAATAATCATAATAATAATAATATGAATCTGACGGGAAAGACGCACATGGATGAAATCTTACTGACTACAGTGGGACTACACTATGTGGAAAACGCGTATCTAAACTTAAACGCTCTCTTTTCCCAGTGCGATAGGGTCGCACATAGAAATAGTGGAAGAAGGGAAGAGAATAATCGGCTGTCTCCTCCGACGGCGTTGGATCTTCTCGACTTGGGGTTACTGACCCGTCAGATCAAGGCGAAGCGAGTCGCTCCTATCTTACGACGCTACCTCTCCAATACCCCTTCCCCCCCGCGCCGCCCACGGCAGCTAAGGTCTATTCTTTCGATCGCGGGAGCACTCCAGCGAGACAGTAAGCTGCGGAAAAACTTGGAAAAAGAGCTTCATCTGATCATAGACTTTCCTCCCAAGAGTGTCTCCTCCCTTGATAACGGACAGGCGCTGTGGGAGCGTGTGTGGAGGGGGAACGAAAGCCTTGAGGTATTGTACGATGTAGGGGCGAAGAAACTGCTGGTGCCACACCAGACGTCGTCTTCTTCTGCTGCTGCACTAGTCCCCATGAATGGATTAAAGTATAGTCTGATCCGAAACAATAAACACCGTTTGTTGTTCTCTGGACTGGTCGCGTACGAAGGGGAGAGCCTCTCCGACGATACCGCCTCCTACCGAACGCACCGCCAGAGTCAGGAGGCGAGAAAAAAGGCACGGGAGCACAACTTGTACTTTTTAGAATTGTTGAGAAACCGTGCCATCCACGATAAAAAGAATGCACGCTTAAGAGAAGAGTATCACCTCGCGGTGAGTGACTTCATCATCCACACGTTGGTGACGGTGAAGGAGGAAAGGAAAGAAACGAAGAACGCAACGAGCCGACCAGCCGCGTCATCTTTTTACACCTTTCCACAGTCTATATTAGAAACCATCTCCAATCTGGAGGACACAGAAGCAAATTGGACCCGCCGCTCTCTGCGGGATCGCATCCACGTCGTCAAACTTCAAGACTTTTGTCGGTGGGGTTACCTAATGGGAAGTGGTCTACGCTTCGAGCTGTTCCGCGGCACCAAAACCACAATGTCTAAAGAGGGAGATACACCCCTGAAGAGCGAAAAAGAGATCCTCAAAGCGGCGGAGGCTATCACCGCGACGTGCTATCAGCTGTACCGTCAGTCGATGGGCACGGAGGGGTACCGGGATGTCTTTTACTTTAGTCCTCATCTTCGTATTGAGTTTTCAGCTTCCAATGCGGGGGACGCTTCGCCGGGTAGCGAACGACGAGAAGCCCAATTGCGGGGAATACTGCTTCAGTCCTTTCTAGAACTCTATGCCGTTACACAGGACCCCATGTACGCCTCCTGGACCCTTCACCTAAACGAGGCGTCCTCCTCCTCCACCTTCAGGGCAGCAGCACCGTCGGCTCCATCTTCTTCTCCCTCTCCAAACAATAACGTAAAGACTTCCCACTGTACGTCGTTGGTGGTAGAATATCGCTCCATTGTCGAGGAACTTCGTCTCACTACAGCGGTGTTCAATCTGATGCGGTGCAACATCTATAAAAGGACCTTGCAGACACACCCCAGCTGTGTCTTATACTCTGGACTGTACTATGAGAACTACGCGGAGGAGGACGGAGGGGAGGAGCCCTACTTTGGTAGTGGGGCATTCCAACACACGGAATACTAATAATAAAAAAAAAAAAAAACTTCCTTCTCCAGAGAATGGCGACTGTTCTTCACAATTAAAAACAAACTATGTCCATAATAGCGCTGTGGTGGTAGACTGGAGAAGGAAAAGGGGGAAAATACAGAGGATTCAAACGTCTTCTGTTCTGTTTGTTCCCCTTTTTTTTTCCTTTTGCTCCTCCTTTATTTTATCTTGAAGGAAATTCTAAGAAGGATGAAGGCATGGGAAAATAAACCGTAACGTTTTAAATTAAATTATTTAATTGCTACTCAAAACCCGGTCAGCTGATCAACTCTTTTTTTTTTTTTTTGTGTGTGTGTGCTGGAAAGAAATTATAAACACGTTTGTTATCCATTCTGTTATTTCTAATTTTACTTTCTCTCTTCCTTTTGTTTACCTTCTTTACTGATATTCTTAAAAGAAAATCGCCCCATTCGGCACTATTTTTTTTTTTTAATTTTTCATTTATTTTAATTTAGCTGTTTTTTATTTCTCTTTTAGTACTTCTTTTCCTTTGTGGGGGAGGCTTTATTTATTTTTATTTTTCAGCAAAGGAACCCACCTATATATATATATATATATATATATATATATATAGTACAGTAGTATCACCTTCTGTTGTACACCACTTATCAACGTCAGTGTAATAATAACTCCACGGGTCAAAGGAGAAGGAAAACAAAAGAACCATTACCACCAACAAAAAAAAAAGTAAAGTTTTTTTTTTTTCCTCCTTTCCTATGACCTTTTTTGGAAGTAAAAAAGGTGCCAAGGCGTTGGAAGAAATCGGGGTCACCTACAACGACGAGCCCCTCTTCTCCTTTCCCCTCACCGGCACCTCCTCGGATGATCGAGGCGAACGCGATAGGCTAATGCGGACGACCAGCCATCAAGCGAGCACATCTCCCGTCGAGAACCCAGTACGTTACCCTTCCCGAGAGGACTTCCTTTTCTCCGACACCGACACCGACTACCACCCCGACCGCTCTGCTCCCTTACACGCCTCCTCCGAAGACGAGAGAGAGGCACGGGCGGATGGACCTCATCGAACACGACCCCCTGTCTGTCAATCAGAACACCCTTCCTCCCTTGTCTACCCCCAACACCGCCGTGTGAGTTCCTTTGGGAACAATAGCTTTAGTGGACAGCCGATTGACGTGGTGCGCTTCCGGTCGTGTGTAAACTGGAACACGAATCGGTTTCAGTGGACAGAGGGTACCGAAGGGCGGAGTACCACCGAGGATATGATTTACACCACTAGCACCGACGGGATGAGGAGCGTCTACAAGGACAGCGCCGTCTCCTTCTCACATCACCCTCAGGAAAATTTCCACGAGGACGACGAAGCGGATGAAAGAACGCTTCAACAGTTGGCGCCTCCGCCGGAGCAACGCGGTCCGTTCAACGCCGAGGTACTCTCGATGATTTTGTTGTACATTGACGTTGACGGGACGACGAGTATTCTCGAGTTTAGTAAGACGTGTCGGTTTTGGTACTACTACGCCAACTTTGCCCCTCATTGGACCTACTTCCGTCGACTTCACTGGCAAAAGGAGAAAAATGACATTCCTAAAAACATTCGTCCAATTATTTTTAGACCCAAAGTAGTCACTCGAGCCGAGTATGTGAAGGAAAGGATCACGGTGGAGGAGTGTAAACGGGTGGATCGTCTGTTGGGTACCGCCCGTCACGTGAGGTGGTGTGTGGCAATCGCAGCAATCACCATCATTCTCATCGCGGCCAACTTTGTCATCGCCTGGTTCCTAGGCTACCTCCGTACCGCCCTTCGTAAAGATGTCCCCCTCGGGTTCACTACATTTATGCTCATGGCGGTGATGGTGTTTTTAGAACTTACCGTTATCATCAGCCCACTAGGAAGTATGTCGGCGCCCTCTTCGCAAAAAGAGGCCGCCTTGTTTATTCTATCCTGGGCGTTTGTGATGATTTCGCTGAGTCTAGTCTTCGGTACCGTCACCTCCCTCTCCTATACTCGCGTACAGGCACAGCGACGGGTGCTGGACGCCCCCACCATGAATCTCACCCGACTAGCGCCCTGCACCTTCACAGAGGTTAACCCGCAATACCCGTCCTTCGTGATGCTGCCCGCCTTGCTAAGTGATATACGATGGCGTCCGATGGATATCGTTAACACCACCGAAGAGGACAGTAGTAACGTTGGAAACGACGACAACGATGAGGAGGACAATGACACGTCAATACCACGAACATCTGAAGTCTACAGCGAGGTGGATAAAGAATTCCTTCACCGCTATCCCCACATCACCCCTTACTGCTTACAAAAGAAGGACGATCTAAACTCCCAGCGGTGTTTCGTACTCCTCTACTTTGACGTCAACTACACTAGCCCCGTGTTTCACAATGAGACGGAGTGGGCCGCACAACGGGACTGGGGTACTGACACCGCCTTAGGGTTTGATCCGTTGGAGGAGGATCGGCCGGTGGAGGTGTGGTGCTCCAAGTCGAACCGGACACAAGTCATCGCCCTCACTACCGCACACTACACCACCGTACTAAAGGAGCGGGATACCCGGTTTCCTACCTTTAACAACTGGTATCACCCCGCTGGTAGTTTTAGTCTCGATAATGACCAGTTTAGCTATCGTGGGAGTAGTCAGGTGAATCGAGAACGAACGGAGAATCCAGAAAAATCGACGGAGATGTGGTACAAGCACAGTCCTGCGTGGACCGCCCACTATGTCCCTCTGCTCAGTACTCAACTCGGGTACCGGGAAACACACCAAGCCATCTACGACCATTTCCTCAAGTACTCGTTCGTCTGTTATGCTATCGCCGCCGCTGCGTGTCTCACCATGTTGCTGGCGCAGTGCATCTGTAAGCACCAGGCTTTATTCGTGCTGGGGGTGACGACGGTCATCACAGTCATCCTACTCAATCCGATTACCTTTATGCTGGCCGGTGTCTTCTGTGTTCACGTCAGTGACGAATACTTTATGTGTAGTAAGAAAACAGGAGGAGCGATGATTGGAAGTGGGGTCGGTATTATATTCGTGATGCTAGCGGTCTTTGTTTCCGCAAGAGAGATAAAGTGAAAAGGAAAAAAATCCTTTTTTTTCTTTTCTGTGATTGTGTGTGTGTGTGTGTGTTTCGGTAGGACAGTCCGTTGCTATTATTATGATTACTATTGTTCTCCGCACATCTTTAATCACTCTAATTTGTATATATATAAAACTCTGTTAAACAATTTCCGAATAATATGTATCTACGTAAATCCGAAAAAATAAAAAAGTCGTGGTGGTGAGTCTCCAACTGGCGCTAGTCACTTATATTGATTTTCAGTTGTTTTTTTCTGTGTTATTATTGTTATTAATTTTATTATTATTATTATTTTTCTTATCTAACTCGATGTATTTCAGTTTTTGACTGGCAAAAGTGTTCTCTTACACTCACTTTCTAAGCAAAAAGACGAATTATACAAATACATATACATATATATAAAAAATAGAATGCATACGAATCAATGCACCTTGACTTTTATCCAAACAGTGACTATCTCCTCTTGATTTTTTAATCGGATTTTACTTTGATAAGAAGGCAAAAGAAAAAAAAAAACAGCGAGTGAATCATTACCAACCAAAAGAAAACTAAAAAAAAAAATTATATAATACCTTTTTTTTTTTTTCGTCTATTTCCCGTGCTACACTAACCACTATATATTATTATTATTATTATTATTAAGTTTACTTTCCCCGATGTTACTCCTGTGTTATCGCTAGCACGCGATTTTTTTTTATTTAGTTATTATTTATTCTGAAATAAGCACACCTGCTTTTCTGTCTTTTTTTTCCTTTTTTTCCTTTCCTATAACACAAAGAAATCAATAATATATATATAACATTTAGCTGTGAATGTTTTCCAACAAGGATGTAACCGCTTTATTCACCACCGGTAACGAACGGTTCAGACGCTCTCTCACCCTTATCCACGAGCGACAGAGGAGAGTGCCTCTGAAGACGACGTCAACCACCACTACGAAAAAAAACACTCTGACCTCTTCAGCTTCCTCCACTTCCTTTACAGAAACCGTGTTGAAGCCGCTCCATACCCTCTCCGATTTCGGTCTCTTTATACAAGTCTGTGAACTATGGCAGCGACAATTAGAGTCCTTCCTCTCCAACCTCGACGCCTCCACTACCTCAAAGAAGAAAGTCAAAGATAAGAATGTTTGCTTCCCTCGACTGAAGCGAGCGCTGGTCCTGCTGAGAGAGGCCATCCCACGTGGTAGGCAGGGGGAGGAGCTGTGGGGGTCCTCGCTGGAGAATGAAGGCGGTGGGGAGGCTGACTCAGGGGAGGGTATGTCCTTATCCAAGCAGCACGCTCCCTCCCTCGCCTGCGGGGGACTGCTCGCCGCGTTCATCAGCGTCTTATCCCTCTACGCGGATATCTCTTCCTTCTTGGTCCAGCAGCGTTGTGCACCAGCGAACCTCTGTGGGATGGAAAAGAAAAGGGTGGAGCAAAAGCGGCAAGAGGAGCTACTCCAGTGGCTCCAAGTCCTCTCCAGCGACGTACTTCCGTCGCGTCTCTTTCAATCCTTTCTGTATGAGCTGACCTGGAGTGACACAAGCGACGACGACGATAAGGACGGGTTAGGGATCCCACCCTTGTACTGCCTGTTGCCCTCTCTTATCCCTATGGTGCTACTTCACGGGGATGAACCGCTCAAGGAAAGGATACTGAAAACCCCTTTTCGTCGCTTTTCTCAGAATTTTTTCCAACGCTATTTACAATGTACCCACAAGGCGGATCTTTTTCGGGAATGTCAGCTCCTGTTGCAGTACATGGTGACTGTGATGGAGCAGTTATTAACGCTGGTCGTGGTAGTGGGTCAACGCGAGGGGGTCGAAAACAGCTCCCTCCATCGCCGTCAGGCTGGACATACTCTTGGCGACCGAGTCGAGTTACTGTTGAAGCAGATGATTGACCTTCTAGTGTTGCCGCTGGAGTCCTCCTTCACGGCGGACCGGGCGCGACCTGGGATGAGTGTATTCCTTTATCAAGCCCTTGTGTTGCCGTGGAGTGAGCAGTTCCGTCTTTCCCCATCCTCTCAGACCCACCACCGTAGCCGAGAAACCACAGCATCTGGAGAGGGAAAGCGTTCACCGGTGGTCCATGATGTAGAAGATGACCACGAAGAAAAGGAAAGTGTGTTACTCACGTTACTCCATCAACTGTCTCCATCTCACTCCACCACGAAACAAAATATTCAGGCGATATGGTATACCTTTATTTACCGTTTATTACTGATAGTGGAGACCCTTGCCCAGGCCGAGGTGTCCGCCCACTCCAGACACCACGAGGGGAGCAGTGCACTCGGTGGTAGTCGACCTCCCACCACCACTCACCAGCAACGATACGAAACCCTTCTCCGTCACTCCCACTCTAAAATTAATCTCAACTTGTTAAAAGAAATCACAGAGGACAAACTTCTCTTGTTTGAAGCCTGTCCAGGAGCCCGTAGCCCTAGTGGTCACGTCCTGCACAAAATATACGACGAAGAAGAGGACGACAACGGAGAAACCAAAAACAATAAGACCACTTATGTGTACGTGGATAAGGGAGCGATCTATTACCGTAGGGAAGGAGAGCGGGACTACAAGCGGGCGAAAGGGGTGGAGGAGCTGTATTCCATTTACCAATCCTAGGGGGATAAAAGAAAAAAACAAATACGGAATTGTATAGTAATATTAACTGGAAATGGTATGAAAAGCCACATTATTATGTTTTGTTTTGTTTCAGAATAGTGTTGTTGGATCATTTATATTCTTTTAAATATTTTTCTCTCTGTTTGCTCGTCTAAAGTAGAGAATAAAGTAATAAAGAAAAACAAAAAAGTGGTAAAACTTTCGCTTGCATTTTGCTCTTTAGCGAAAAGCCCCCCTTAAGGAACACAATAATAATAATAAATAGAGTTAACATTAGATTAAAATACTAGACTAACAAAAAAAATAAAAAAAAAATTAGAGTAATTTACACGGTTAGAAATGTCAGCATCGTTGGCCAAAAAGTCTGACACCCCTCCTCACGACTCCGTGGAACCCTTGGCCTCCCCCGACGGGAGGGAAGCGGTACGTCAATACATTACCGATCACAAGAGGGAAGTTCAACAGGTCTACCGACACCCCGCCGTACGCCCCATCATTGAGGAGTGTCATCTCCTTCAAGGAATGATAATGGAGCAAAGTATGCAGCGGCGCCAGCATTGGATAGACCAACAGGGGTGTTGGATAAGAGAGGAGAACGCCTGCCGGGCTCGGCTGGAGGCGGAGGAACTCACTGGTCGCATGGCAATCCTGTACAAGGAGTTACTGCAGCCTTGGTGTCGCCTAGGAACCCAACAGTACCGCGAACTGGCCGAATTGTTGGAGGAAAACGATCAGTTAATGGGAAATATGAAACTTGCGGCGGAGTTGCTCCCTGTAGAACGACGGCTGTCTCCACGGAACTCGTCCTCCGTCGATCCCACGCCTCCGCCTCCCCGACGTAGTTTAGTCGAAGTAGACCGTAATACGCTCTCCCCGGCAGCAGCGCATCGTTTGAAAAAGAACAAGGAAGAACCGACCAGTCCTTCCCACCCCTCTCGTCCAGAGAAGCGACCTCGGGCTAGCACCGAGACACCGGAAAGGAAGGGCACCACTACCACACGCCGTCGAGGAAGTGTGATTTTTAGCGTCGAGGATAGCGATGAAAAACGGACGAGCGGAACGATGAAAAAGAGTCCCGCGGAGATTACAAAAATGCGAAGAACAATTCATAAAGACGATATAGTGACGACGATAAAATAAAAATTGAAATTAAAAAAGGGACAAAAGAAAAAAAAAACCCTCAGGAAGAGGCTTAGAGGGGGGTGGAAATATAGATTATTTGTTTTTTTTTTTTAATTTCTGTATACTCTCGACAAGTTACATTCATTGGTTTAGACAAAAAAAATAAAATTTACAATTCTTGTCGTAACAAGAAATGGAAAGCCCTTATTTGGGTAACATCGGGTGTAAAAATATATAGGCTTTTCCGGTTTAAGGTTATACCTTTCATCTCCCTCTTTTTTTTTTCCTCGTTTCATTTATTCAAAGGAACGTAGATAAAAAAAAAATTAAATATATATAATACAAAAAAAAAATGGCTACTAAAAAAAGCACTCTCGACTCCGAAGAGTTAGGCTTTGACATCCACAGGCCGTCTGACACCCCTTTCCGCCACGCGATGGAGAATGTCTCAAGCACCGACGGCATCGACATCCCCCCCGAATACATGCGCCGTGTCGATGACGCTCAACGCAGCTTCAGTGGGTACTACATTCAGTACAAGGCCTACCAAGACGCCAAGTGGCATGCCACCCTAACGATAGGGATGCAGTCTTTCTGGATCGCGTTAGGCGGTTGGTTGGTGTGGCGGGGGTATCGGTATGAGGACCCCATCAACTCCCTTCTCGCCCGCTGGACCACACGACCGACGCTGCGATTGCTGACCACACCCGTCTCCGCGCTGGGGTTGGTGATTTGCTTCTTCACGTGCACCCAACTCCCGTACGATATTAAACTCTACCGCGATGCCGTCCGACTGTCTGCGGAGGAGGAGAAGAAGATGACCGCCGCGCTAGAGGTGCGTCAGAAGGCGTTTAACGAGGGACGCGATGTGGTCGAGGCGATGCAGGCGAAGGAAAAGAAAGAATTTCAGCAAACGATGAACTCCACGATGGGGAAGAAGTAAGGGAAAAATCAAAAATCTAAAACGAAAAAAAAAATGAAAAGGAAAAAAAGAGAAGTTGCCCTTTCCCCTTTAGTCTTGAACAGAGAGAAAGAGAAAGACTAGACACAAAAATAATTAAAAAAAATCAAAAAAAAAAGTCGTCATGATGACAAAGAAGGAAGGAAAAACTTCATAGGTTCTCACATAATCAATAAACATTCAAACAGAATATACACAGACACTCACAAACAAAAAACAAAAGACAACAATGGATAATTATTTTATTATACTTTTTGATACATGAAACATACTACCGTA
Organism: Angomonas ambiguus; assembly: GCA_019695575.1. Taxonomy (NCBI): domain Eukaryota; phylum Euglenozoa; class Kinetoplastea; order Trypanosomatida; family Trypanosomatidae; genus Angomonas; species Angomonas ambiguus. The sequence goes on along the minus strand of JADNSB010000084.1, from coordinate 22,486 downwards.
TGTACAGGAGCAGCGTCCAAACACCTCTTCCCCCTTTTTTTCCCTCAAATTTCGTTTAATTCTTAAAAAAAATTTACAGAAGTAAATACCTATTAAAAAAAAAAAAATGTCAATGAAATTACTGTACTTTCGTCTAGGTGTAGCTTTCCTACTACTATTATTATTGTGTGCAGTGACAGGATCCGCAGTAGCACCACCCTCCCCTCCCCACGTCGACTCCAAAAAACTTCGTCAGAAGACAAATCGTAAAAAACTGCTGCGCTACCTCCGTCAAGTAGGAGAGAGTGTATCATACTTGGTAACCCCAGAGGGCGACGGCGATCGGGTGGCCTCCGTGGTGGTGGGAGAGGTACCACACCCCGCCAATCTTTCCAGTAGTGGTCAAGAGGTCGCCTCTCGTGCCTCTCAAGCTTTACAGTCCACCGCTCGCAGAGTGTTGAATGTGCTGTACACGTTAGTCTCCGGTACCCCTATCACGGACATGATAAAAACGGACCAGGAGGTGGCAGAACTAAATTTCAAGGAGGACGAAGAGGAAGAGGGAGCGAGAAATGAAACTTCTCGAACGACTGTACGACAAGGAATAAACGGTCAAAGGGGGAATGGGTCGAACACGGCGATACGCTATCCTCTGTCGAAGAACACCAACTCCTCAAAGAAGGAAGCGAAGAAAATAAATAGCACTCCACGGGGCGCTACCCCGCTTCAGGATGAAAAGGAAGAAGAAGAAGAAAATGATGAAGAAGACGAAGATGCGCAGTATATCCTACGATATCTGTCCGGGGTGCCGATGCTGCTTCGTACTATGTGCGATGGAGGGTTACAGGTGTTGAGTTCCACCTCCTCCCTTGTCTGTGTTACCGCTCAATCACAACCCATACTGTTCCCCACCTCACTACTGTGTATGGTGCAACAATGGTATGATCTCTTATACTGTATACCCCTTCCAAACTACGCGGAGGACGACGACGACAATAACAACAACAACAATAACCCCGAACCTAACGACCTCTACCGCTCCCCTCAGTGTGTCTGCTCCCACCACTCTTTTCTCATCGCCTCCACCAAGCAGAAATACTATGCACAGTACGAAAAATGTATTCCGTATCGAATGGATATTACCCCACAAATAGAAGACTCTTCCTTACAGTGTGTGGATAAGGTCAATCAACGGATGCGATTGCCCAATGCGATTCGTCCCGATGAGATTTGTGTATCTGCTTCCCTTTTGAACACGGATACTCAACATTCCATAAAAATACCTCTTCGCTTTCTTTATCGCTTTTCCACCGAGACGGAAATGAAAACTCGCCTTGTAAAAGATGACAGTTTTGTGTATCGTCGTTTTGATTGGAACGAAACGAAAAATAATAATGATACTAACAACAATAATAATAATAATAATAATAACATTGACCCTCTCCTTGAGACCAAATTCGTGGTGCTGGGTGAAAGTAGTGCCTCGGAACATAATGTCTGTGATTACTCGAGTGGTGAATTACCCTTTCGCTCCTTGGAGGAAATTCAAAACTCCCTTTTTACCTACTATCCACAAAAAGAGGAAGAAGAAGAAGGAGCAAACAAGGGAGAGGAAAAAGAGAACGATCACCCTCCCTTTAACTTTATTCCTACTACCATCGGCCTGGATTCGCTGGACGGCGGTAATGTCACTCTCCGTAGTATTCTGTTTAGCTTCAAGGAGCCACAGCGGAACTTTGAGCCCCCATTTTATCAAACTTTCCCCGCCCAAGCCTATCTCACGTCCCCCACCGGTCGCAGTGCCCTACTAACGGTGGAGTACGACGACGTAAGGAGTATCCCAGAGGTGTACTACAGCGGGGATCAGCTCTATCTAGAGGTCGGGGTGGATGGATTCGCGGTCATGGACGAGAGAAGAGTGTTACGGGTGCATGTGGCGGTGAAAGGGAGGGAGGTGCCGCCGTCCGGTCGGTACTCTTACGCTGAAGACCACATTGTTCGTTCGTTTGTGATTGTGTTTTCGTTGCTCTTCGGAGCGGCGGCGGTGGCGATGTTGGCCTCCTGGCTCTGCTACCGAGATGAAAAGGAAGAGGAATAACGAATCCAAAAATGAGGGGAAAAAAGAAGAGGGGAAATGAAAATAAGTATATTGTCTGTTCATCTATTTATTTTTATTGTTTTATTTTTCTTCTCTAAACGAATGATACGTATCGCTTCAACGTGCTGCTTTTTTAATACCGATAATATTAAAATACAGAAACCCTATAACCTTATAAACGAAAAATATTTAAAAGTTAATGTGGTATGAGTTAAGGGTACAACAATAAAAAAAGAAATCTTTGGTGTTGTATTTATATGCTTTCTTCATTTTTTTCTTTATTGATTCTTTAATGAGACGTGAAATCAATAATCAAAATAATAGCGACATTAAAAGTAGACAGAAGAAGAAAAAAACAATTCATGTCCATCACAGCACTTCAACACCCAAAATAGATTCCATTTCAGTTTCTCAAGAGAAAGAAAGAAAGAAAAAAAAACGCATATTTATTTATTCACTTTACTTTTATTCATATATAATGGCGAGCACAAAAGCCGTAGAAACCGGCGAAATGGTCTCCTGGCTGGAAAACGACGTGGAGGATTATATTTTTTATCTGGCCTTCATTTGTAAAGTTCCCGTTCATTACAAGTACGTGATCGCCATCCTCCGGCAGACTGCTGTGATGGAGGATGGTCCTAGAGTGCTCCACACGCTCGCCCACCCGCACAGTAGTGAAGACGCCTCTCAGTTCTCGGTTGGTAGTCGGCAAAACCAACTCTCCCACCACGTCAAACACCCCCACACCTCCGCCTCGGCGAGGAGGGAGCCTCTGTCTTACGCTTCGTTAGATCTCATTGCTCAGCTTATTCTGTATCGTGTGATTCAGAGAGGCAATGCGCTGAGAGAAGGGACCGCACTTCAACAACTACTAAAGTCCTCCCCCCCTCACGGCCGTTTCACCTTTGATAATAGCCCTCTTATCGCAATTGAATCGTTTGCGAAAGAAGAAGAAGAAAAGGATGGTAAACTAAACCACAAAGAAAGGTCTTGGGAAGTGGAGTTTGGAGCACTGTCAGAGGAGGCGTTGAAAAGGTGGTGGAGGGAAAAGGTAAGCCAAGAGGAAGAGGAGGAAGAAGTAATAGAAGCAGTGGAGGTGGAAGAAGACGATTACGACAGTGGCGGTGGTGCACGTGGGGTGCACCTGGATGTGATTAGTCTTGAGGAGCCGACCGCCTCGCTACCGTCGCAGGAGTGGTGCTGTAAGGCCTACTACACCGCGCTGGAGCAATCCGTGGAACTCTCACGGAAACTCTTCAAGGGCCGACCGTCAGCCGTGGCGCCCACCACCTCACGTCCCCTTCCAAATAAAAGAGAGGAAAAAAGAAAAAGAGAAGAGGGTGGGGATCTCGAAAAGGATTTAGGAACAGAGTCTCCTCCCCAGTTTGTACCGCTTCGCACCTTTCAGCAAGTGGAAGAGGATCGTTTGAGAAAAGTCATGGAAGCGACGACGGTCATCTCGGAGGAGAGTGAAGAGAGGGAGGCGGTCTCCCCCAGTGTCGATACGACGACGGTGCAGACCATCTCCACTGAAGTGGTCCTTCCATCGAGTAGAAACTCCAACAGCATCACCGCCACGCCGAAAAGGGAAAAACGAGAAAAGAAACTGGATTCTTTCTTCAAGAAAAAAGAGGCCACTCCTAGTTCGTCAGGTCCCCCTCCACCCCCTGTCATCGAGGATGTAGTGTGTATTAGTGATGATGATTAAGGCCATAAGACCTGGAAAGAAATGTATTTACAAAACCATTCTGGAGAGTAGTTATCCCTACTCAAGAGAGGTTCAGAAGAACACACACACTCACGCACACGCACATTTCTTCTCTTTTAACTTTTAACGTGTGGGTAATGTATAAAGTATACATAAACGACTTTCACTTTCCGTTGAGACTAATTTTTCCTCTAAAGTACTATCTACTTCCCCTCTCCTTTTTTTTTTCCTTTCTATCGTTGATTTATTTATTTATTTATTTTCACAAAGAAAAAAAAAAAGGAAACCACAAATAGGAATCGGGGGCCATTCGAATAATAATCATGCCGCCGATTCCTATTTGTGGTTTCCTTTTAGGAATCGGGGGCCATTCGAATAATAATCATGCCGCCACGAAAATCAAAGTCAAAGAGTCCGTCACGTCCAGCGGCGGTGATACCCGTTCACTACTCCCTCCACCTCCATGGTCCACCGCTCCTCCTCGATGGGCAGATTGAGACCCAGGAGGAACGCTGTCTCTTCTCCTCCTTTCAAACCGCACAGTGTACGCCCACCTGCGGCCGGCGGTGTGGGGCGGCGGTGTACTTGGCCCCGAATCAACATACCGTGTGTGTGGTGGGGGGAACCCCAGCGGAGGAGGACGAGGAGGCGGCAAAGAGGACACTCCCTGCAGCGGTGGTGGAGGAGGGGAGAGAGGGAGAGGGGGGGCGGCCGGTGGCGACCCCGCAGAGTGGTGCACCGGTACAAGGGGCAGCGGAGGGAAAGACAACCGCAAAGGAGAAACCCCCCAATAGTGCCGCCGCCGCTGCGGATCGACCCAAGAAAAAGCCTAAAAAAGTCCCCGCCGCCGCGGACACCCGTTTAGCTAGCAGTATCAAAGGGGGGGTCAAGGTGAAGAAATCGGCTCTCTCGGTTTCCTCACCAGAACGCAAAGCGTCGGAGCAGGGCCCCAACCGCGGGGAGGAGGGTGTTAGGAAGACGGCGGTCCCTACCGAAGCGCTGCCCAACCCACCACAAAGCTGGAAGCCGTCGTGTGCGCTAGTCGAGTGCTATGACATGGTCCGAAGAGAGTGGTTCGTGCCGTTAGGACTGCAAAAGAGGGCGGTGGCCTCCGTCACCTGGCCAGAGTTGGCAGCTCCAGCGTTAGTGGGGTGGGATACGCCGCCAGAGGAATCCGCGATCGAGGGAGGCGGCAACCGGACCCGCCCTGGAAGTTTTGCCACAGAGGAAGACACAAAGGGAAAGGAGGGGAATACAATGGGCCTAGTGCGATCGAGCGAACAACACGTCAAGGAGGCACTGTATGATGTTGGGCCGGCGGAGGTGTGTGTGATAGGGGGTTGGAATAGAGAGAAGCGACTGCCGCTGTTGTTAGAATACCGAACCTCCGTCCCCCCGCTGTCCACCAACGAGGAGGACATGACACAACGAGATCGCCTCGTACGCGACACCACCCCTCACCTCTCCCGACTTCCCATCGCTCCCGTCACCCACCACACGGTGACCCTGGTGCACGGGAAACTCTACGTCTTTGGGGGCAACACCCTCGAAGGCAGTAGTAACCGCTTGTACCAGCTAGAGCACCCCCACCTCACGCGGACTTTCGAGACCTACCACAGCTATCCTAGTACTCTCAAGAGTGGTGCCCTTCAGAGTGTGAGCGCGCTCACCGGCGTCACCTCCCAGCCCCTTAAAGGGCCCCAGAGCAGCTATCCCGACCTCCCAACCCCAACCGTCGGGGTGTCCCCTTTGCCAGGGTGGGTCTGCACCTCGGTAGGCGACCGACCGCCGTTGGCCCCCGCCGCCACCGCCCCCAACTCGCTCCTTAATAGTCGAGTCCCTTCGCCAGCAGAACGCCCCACGACCGCTGGTGCCGATGCCGTCTCGGCCGCTTCCCGTAAGCCTAGTGCCGCCGCTCCCCCGGCAGGAGAGGAGGAAGGAGCGGCGCACCCCATCCGGACCGTCCCTCCCCCTCCTCCTCGCTACTCCCACTCCGCCTGTTGTCTCGCCAACCGTTATCTGGTCTTTTACGGTGGTAAACAGCTCGTCGTACCCACCGCTAGTGCAGAGAACGCCGCAAAGGGGAAGAAGGCGGCCAAGCCCAAAAAGACCGCCACCACCCCCGAGGAAACGATGGAATACCCCATCGAGAAAGTGTTGGACGATGTGGCGGTGTACGACACCGAGGTCGGGTGGTGGGTGCAGGTGAAGGTCAGTGGGGGCGAGGCCCCGTGTGCCCGGTACGGCGCCGCTCTCTGCGCCCTTCCCCCGGAGCTGGCTGCCTCCAACAGCACCAACAATAACGCCAGCACCAGTCGTACCAACCACCTCGGCGGGGCATCGGCGACGGCACAGAGTTGGTTGAAAGGTTCTACGATGCCCCGTGAGATACTCGTACACGGTGGGGTCAATGAGCTGGGGGAGGTGTGCGCGGATGCCTGGGTGTTGCACGCGACGGCGAGGGGGAACTCTTTAATAGAAACCGATCCCGAGAGCAATCTGTCCGTGCTGCCGATGCGGTGGATTCGGCTCCGTGTCGAGCGCCCCGTCACCCCACCCCCTCCCACCGCTCCCGCCGCCGCCGCTGAAAGTGGTAAAAACTCTCGTCAAGGCTCACCGGGTAAAAAGAAGCCGAGTCGGAATGTGAGCGGGGGAGGTAACGTGGTGGAGGTGCTCCAACCCATCGAGACGGTTTCCCTTCTACCACCACGCGCTCACCACACACTTTTGCCCGTCGTAGACCGCGAAGTGTGGATGGTCGGGGGGATTACCAGCAAAAGCAACGAAAAGGGAGGAGGAGCAGGAGCAGGCACCGCCGCTGCCACAAAAGATACCACATCGCTACTTCGTTTGCGGGTGCCCTCTTTGCAATGTGTCATAGAGGACAATACGGTGTCCCAGGAGGCAGCCTCCACATCGGTGGGCAAGGCATAATATATATATATAAAAAAAAAAACATGTAAATGAGTTGTTCTGTATCACACCATGTAAAGGAGGACGAAAAATAAAAAACTAAGAAAAATATATAGGATTGACGGTTCAAATACTATAGTATTATTGTCTTTAAAATGGCTTTTTTATACCTCTTTTTTTATTATTTTACTAGTAGTTGTAGTTGTTGTTGTTGTTTTTCTCTTTCAACAGGAAATGAATCGCAAATCTAGTCTTAAAGTAGTTCTCTCCCCTCCCGCCGATCATGCCGTCTCCGCTGCCGCACGGACCGCTAACGCAACCCCCGGCGAGGGGAGCAAACGACGGGCCAGTGTCAATTGGGTCTCCCACATTTACGAAAACACCGCCCCCACCGCCACCACTACGACCAACCACCAAGGCACTATACTGGTCTCCTCTAGCAAGCGGAAGTCGATCGATTCCCTCCAGGAGGAGGAGACGGTAGGCGAGGTGTACCGAGTACGTAGTACCAGTGTCTCTCCCCCACTAGCGGACTCGATACGAGGAGCGGGCAGTCATGAAGGTCGTCCCTCGGTGGTGATTGACACCATCACCGGGGATGCCACCGACGAGGTGGATGAGGAAACCCTACGACGGAAAAAAGCCTACGCAAAGGAGATGGCCACGTCTATTCTTGACACCGCCCCTCACAAGCGAATCGCCTGGCAGTGTGGTCTCTGTCTTTACACGGTACCCGCCATGGACAAAGATGGACGCCCCATCCCTTTTTCCACCTCTGCCTTCGGGGAGCCGCTCCCGCTACAGTGTCCACAGTGCCTAGAGGAACACACCAACTGGACCGCCGTCGCCCCTTTCAATCAATACGGGGAACACTTTAACGTCAAGTCGCGCTTCTCCAGTCGTGGTGGGTCCCACTCGCACGCTCCCTCGGTAGGTCTCACCTACGTGACAGATGGATTGTACCCTGTCAAGGAGAAGGGCGGGGAGGAGGTCGGCGACCCTCACATTCAGTCCATTGAGGATAAGAGTAAACACATGCGACATCGAGTAGAGGCGATGCGGCAACGCGTATGGAGCGATCTCGAACACGCCAAGTCCTTGACCACCCCCAGTGGGGAGCCCCACCCCCTCAGTCGGTCGAACCCACTGACCTCCCACCACCACCCCGCCAAGTCCTCCGACGCCTACTACTGTGGACTGTGTCAACACAAGTTGCTCCGCTTCGGTCCACAAGGGGAGTTGATTCCTCTCTCGACCGACACCGAGGGAAACATTCTACCCGTCCGCTGCCCGGGGTGTGGGGTGGAGCATGGAGACTGGGAAAGAAAGGGACAGGTACAGTATTTAACGACCGCGTCCACCGATGCGGCCTCTTCTCCCGCTCTGGCTTCATAACGCGCTTCGGAGATGTTGTAATATCCCCATTTTTAGAAAAAAAAAATCCGTGTCCTGTAGGTGTAATTCTTACGGTAGAATTCTTCCTGTATTTGCTAACCGGTAAACCTGTATATTATTATGCTGTAATATTATTGAGTTGCTATTATTATTATTATTATTGTTATTAGTACTACTGTTTCAAAGTATTATTGAAGTGACCTTATTTTTACTTGAATTCCTCAACCTCTTTCTTTTTCTATATTTACTTTCCTTCTGTATATCAAGACAAAAAAGATCCCTGTTCTTTTTTTTTTTTTTTCGGCCATCTTTCTTTATATTTTATTCTGTAGTCCAATCTTTATTGACCACAGTAATTAGTGCCGATAGTCTGTCTCTTGAGCAAGGGAGTGTACACGTCAAACGTTCCACCAATAGTAATAAAATATGCCTTCCAAAGTAGTGAGTAGTGGCAACGACACCACCATCCGTTCTTCCCCACGTGAAGCTAACCCTGATGTCGGTAGTAACAACAGTAGTAGTAGTGGCAATAATACTAATCATAATAATAGCAGTAGTGGTAGCACGAGTTCCCGTAGTGGTATGGACTACTTCTACGACATCATTCACACCTTTCTACCCGGGGCCGCACAAGGCTTCACCACCATTCTCATCGGCCATCCTTTGGATACCGCAAAGATACGAATGCAAGCCGCCGGTCCTAATGCTCAGACCAGTCCATGGACGACGATATACGAAATGATCACTCGAGAGGGCGCCAAGAGTGTCTATCGCGGGGTCGTCCCTCCGCTGCTGATGGAGGGAACAAAGCGAAGTTTGCAATTCGCCCTCTATGATACGTTTCGGTCGTGTAAAAAGGAAGACAGTGAGAAAAGAACGCCCCCACGGACCGTTCGAGAACAGCTCCGCTCGCGGGTAGTGCACACCAGTGCGGTGATTGGAGGGAATCCGTTTCTAGCCGGAGCGGTGGCAGGTGGACTCGGTACCATCATTGGATGTCCAATGCACGTGATTAAAATTCAGACGCAGTATCAAACACGGGAAGGGACACGGAATGCGTGGACGTGCACGAAGGAGATATTTCGTCAAGATGGCTTTCTAGGGTTCTACCGTGGATTAAAGTTTAATCTCCTCAAGGACGTCTGTTTTGCCGCGCTGTATTTGGGTCTTTTCACCGTGTTTAGAGATTACCTTCGCCAGCCTACCGTCATGGAGAAGAGTCGCTTTCTTTCCCCTAACACGACCGCGTTCTTGTCCGGTGCGGGCGCTAGTATGATGACGTGGACGTTGCTGTATCCACTCGACACCTTCAAGACACTGGTGCAGTCCAAACACACGATAGACTGGAAGGCGATGTTGCACTCCCCGCTGAGAATGTATACCGGTCTCTCTGCGTCCTTGTGGAAGGCGGGGCCGGTGTCGGGGGCGTCCATGCTGGCGTACGACTACACCAAACGGAAACTAGTAGCGCGAAAAGAACAGAGACGGTTAAAAAAGGAGGAAGCTATCATGATGCATCCTTGAAGAGGGGGAGGGGGAGCTACCTCGCCATCTTCACCTTAAGATTCCCCTATTTTCTTTTTTCCTATTTACTACTGAAAGCGAGAGATATATATTATATACTACAAACAAATGAAATACACATATATATGACACTTTTTCTTTTTATTATTATTATTATTTGCTCAGTTTCTCTATATTTACCAATTTTTTTTTTGTACATTAATAAAAAAAAAAAAACTATAATTAAAAGAAACACATTTCAATATTTAGTCACAGAGTCTTTGGAAAATCGGACTACTATATTACTTAATATTTATAAACATAAAATAATTCTTTTTAAAAAGCAATCACCTATTCCTAAGTTGAAACCAAGCAAGGTAATCATGGATGATGCCATTCATAACATAACCCCCTTATTATTATTTTTCTCCCTCTTCTTTTTATCTTTGGGTTTATATTTATTTATTTTTTGCGGTTAGAGAGCAGGACAAAAAACAAAACAAAAAGCGAGACGACGATGCTAGCTACGGTAATCACAGTTTCGGTGGTTGGCGTTATTGTTACCAACGCGGTAAAGAAAAACCAAAACAAGTCACGGAGACGAAGAAGAGGCGGCAAACGAGTAAAAGACGCCGCCTTGGAATTCTTAGAGTCCGTGAACTGTAACGACCACGGCGATCTAAAGGAATCGATGCGTATCTCTCCCCTTGTCGAGAATTTCGCGGTAAAAGAAAAGAAGCTACAACAACAACGGGGTATTGTTCCCTCTGATAAGGTGCCCACTACGTGTTTTGTGATTGATAAATCCATTCTAGACGAGAATATCTCGTTAGTGGGGTCTGCCATTATCCACTACAAGCAGAGCGAATTACGATTAGATGTGGACACGATTGGGATCCCTCATATCGTCTTTTACAGTGCGGTGCACCTCAACCAGCAGTGGTACGACCACTTCAAGCCCGGTGGTCCAGGAAGCAAAGGGAGGGATGCCGTGACGTCTCCTGTTCCCCTCACTATCGGACTGGCAACGGCCAGCAGCAAAAGCAGCTACCAGTGGATGTTTCGCCTACTCAACTCCTCCAACCTCAGCTACCGCTTCACCTCTGTTCTCCAGCGGGAGCCGCCCAGGACCAAGGAGGATGCTAAAATGGTCTTGAAGGCGGTGGTTCTCTCCGAGCAAAGCAAGCAAAATCAAAACAGTGGCCCCGTTCGATTCCACGTCACCGTCTCCAATCGTGAGACACTGCTGCTTCTGGTAGAGGCGGTGCAAGACTTTATCCGCGAACACGAAGAACAAGAGGAGCTGCAGCTTATGGTGCGTGTGGTAGCGGCCATTCAGCCCTGTGGTAGCCCGTTCGAACTATCGATTATCTACTCCCTCCTCTCCCGTGTGCTGGGATGGATCAAGCGAAAATGCAGAGAAAGCTTCTCCAGTGGAAACCGACTGTACGATGCGCGAGAGAAGGCGGCTCGCATGAAGGCTCGCAACTTCCGCTCCCCCTCGGATGTCCTTTCTCTCATGTCCACCTTGGCCGAGATGAACAATACCTTCGAGGCTCAGCAGATCAGCAAGGGAAAGGAGCACATGGACGGGGTTCAAATGTCGTTTGAGGGGGTGATGCTCCAACGGAACGATGTTAACGACGTCAACAAGGCGAAATTTCTCGCCTCCACTCGTCGATCGGCTCTCTTCTCTCATCCCACCACCAACGCAGTGTACATGTCGATTAAGCAGATCATCGTGTCCACCTACTCCTTCCTCAACCGCATCAACCCTATCCGCATTATTTACCGATACTGGGAAAGGACAGAAACCAGCTTTTGCCGAAAGCGAATGCTGGAGTGGTACTACTTCACTAACATCACCTGGAGTAAAACACGTGTCGATCCCTTTCTGCTGTCCGAGTACGGCGCGGAAAAGGAGTTTTTGGAGAGTGTAAATACCCTCGCGGTACAACAGCAAAACGGAACGGTCTCCGTGTACATCCGCAAGGAAGAGCCGCAGCCCGATATCTTCATCACCGGGCGACACCTTCTCGGTGAGTTCGAGGTGGACTTTTACGCGTTGGAAGGAAGGGGCGTGCGTCCCTCGCTGTTCCTCGTGCACAATGGTCAGATGGAGGCCAAGCAGTACGACCTGGAGCTCCTCGACTCCTCTCCCCACCTCAGCCCCGCGGAGGACCTTTACTTTTACTCCAAAGACTTTGAAGCAGAAGCCACCCCCGCGCTCACCGAGGGGGGAAAGGAAACTGCAGCAGTATCCGACCCGACCCCCTCCTCCCCCGCTTCTCCCGCCTCCCCCGTCAATCTTGCCGATGCGCCTTGCCACGTGTATGTACCGGTCACCACGAAGCAAATGTTCGACACCTTCCCTAAAGTGACCTCGGTACACCTTTTGAAGAGTGAAACGGAAGAGGAGTGTTTCAGTGTGAATCATGTCTAAAGGAGAGGGGGTGTTGTGGTGGTTAGTAGTAGGGAGGAGTAAAGACAGCTGCAGCAACAAGAAAAAAGGAAAAGGAAAAAAAAACTATCGTACAACTAACGAAAAACGAGAAAAACAGGTAAATGGAACTATACACTTGAATTCATAGAATACTGTAACATCGCTAATGGGAACGTGTTTATGTGCTTCACAATAGGAGAAAATGGGGACAAATTGACTGTGTACAATTATTTTTTTTTTCTATTTTTCACCTTTATTTTTTTTTTTTTGAAATGGTAAGGATATATACATATATACTAGATAGGAAACTCATTGGCGTCGTATTACATACCTCATTGAGAACGAGCTCCTATACACGTTTTCGTCATTCTAGTAAACGCTGTACGACAATAAAAAACAAAAAAAAAAGACTTAGAAATATATTTAAAAGAAAAAAACAATGACCACCAAAGAAGATATTATGCTGTGTCGTATAGGCCAAAGTCACTGGAAGGAAAATCAGATGGTGCCCACGTACTTTGTTAGTCAGAAATCCCGTAAAGGGTACTACAACAGTATCAAGGAGGCCATACAACGGGTTCCTCCCTATAGTCGCATTGAGGTAGTAGGTGGGGGGACCTTTAGGGAGAAGATTGTGATAGATAAACCAATAGAAATTGGGGTGTCCAAGACGTCAGAGCCCACCTCGGTTTGTTCCTCCTCCACCGCGCTGGTACTACAGACGAATGAATGCTTTGTGGAGGGATTACTATTTGAAGTAGAGACCATCTCCGCCACCCCGGTGTGCAGCGTCAGTATTCCCTCTGGTAGTCCGACCCTAAAGTGGTGCTCGATGCAGTCCGTCGAGGTGAGTGGAAGTGCCTCTCCTATCATTGAGGGGTGCAAGATTCTAGACAGTAAAGCACACGGACTGTACCTCACCGGTGGAGCCTCAGGGACCTATCTTCGCAACACGATCCACGGCCATGCCGGGTACTCGGTCTTTATCGAGTCCACCGCCGACCCCCAGCTGTCCTACAACACGATATCCAGCAGTGGGCTGGGTCAAGTGTTGATCAAAGGCACCGAGGCGGGAGAAAAGGTGACCCCTCAGTTTATGCTGAACCGCATCTCCAACGAGGGCGGTGGGGGCGTAGTGGAGCGAGCTGACACGACTGGTACACAGGAGAATGGGGTCCTGCCGGGGTACAAGCTTCAAGAAATGGAGGTGAAGGAAATAGGAATGAAAGTGTCCCTCATTCCCAACGAGAGATTCATAGTGGAGGATCTCACCAACGACCTCGCTAGCACGGACGACGAGGCGGTGCTTCAAAACACCGACACCCGCTGCGCGGTGCTCGTCACCGGCCCTTACGCCGAGCCCACCTTCTCCCGTAATAACATCTCGCACTGCGGAGAGCACGGAATGTGGCTTAAAGGGGGTTGCGGTGGGACCTACGAGGGCAACTACATTGCCTCCAACAAGGGCTGGGGCATTGTGGTGGAAGGGGGTAAAACACACGCCTTTTTCACGGCCAATCACATCAATAATAATCATGGCGGAATCAAAGTGACGGGATCTCCTGTACGATTCGAATCTGAAAACATCATTCACGGGAATCAAGGACCTCAGGTGTTTGTCTCCCAGTCCCACAAGGACTTTTACTTTAGCAAGAACACCGTTCGCAGTGGGAGCCGTATTGGGATATGGTGCACTGGGAAAGGAGAGGGGCGATTTAAGTCCAACACACTAGAACACTGCTCCGTCGGACTGCGCCTCGAGCGATGTGCCCACCCCACCGTGGATCAGTGTCAGTTTGAGCTGTGTGCGATTGGGGTGTACGCCAATTTGGGCTCTCGTGGGGTCTTTGATCACTGCCGTTTTGTAGAATGCACCTTCACCGGTTGTTTAACCCTTGCTCAGGCCGACCCCGTCTTTCGAGACTGTCACTTCTCCCTGGGCACGACAGGCGCTGCCATTTCACGCGACGGGAGAGGCTCCTTCTATCGCTGTACCTTTGTCGATTTACTAAAAGTTGGAATCGATGTGACGAGAGGAGGGGACCCGGTCGTAAAAGGGTGTCGCGTCAAGGGATGCGGTAACTGCGGGGTACGCGTCAGTGCCAAAGGACGAGGGGTGTTTCACTCCAACCTTATTGCGGGCCATGAGGGGGTACCGGTGTGGATTGAAACCGGGGGGGACCCCACGCTGGAGAGGAACGTCATTGGTCACACCGCTACCGATGGGGTGGTGATTGAAAAAGGAGGCCTGGGCACGCTGGTGCACAACATTATACGAGTCTGTCATGACAGCGGGATCTCCATCTCCGGTGTAGACTCCGCACCCACCATACGAACCAACTACCTCTCTCATTGTGCCACTTTCGGGTTGCAGATTGTGGAAGGGATGGATGGGGTGTATGAGTATAATACGATTCTACAATGTGGTAAGGCGAATATCCGTGTGGGGGGACGCTCTCTGACCCACCACCACAGCACCTACCCCAGCAAAAGCAAGGCGTCTGGGAAGGAAACCCCCCAACAGAAAGGCGCTGCATCTGCCCCCACCGAACCCCTTCCTGGTCGCGTCACACTGCGAGAAAACATTATTGCAGACTCCCTACACGTTGGAATACTGATGGAGAGAGACGCCAGGGCGCTCTTGCGAGGCAACACTATTACCTGTTGTATACAGGGCATCACTGTTCGCAGCCACTCCGAGGTGTCCATCACTCAAAACATAGTAGAACAGTGTGAGCATGGGCTCCTCACCGACGAGGATACCGTGGTGCGGTTGCTGGCCAATCGATTCCGAAGCATTCACGGTGTTACCGTCTGTTCACTGGGCTGTCGATCGCTGACGGCGACGTGGAATGTGATGACGGAGTGTAGTACCGCATTTATGCTGCGACGCGTCTTTGGTGGGGTAGTTTCCGATAACATTTTGGAAGATATTTCCAGCTATGGGTTTTTTCTCGGGATGGACTGTCAAGTAACGGTGACGAGAAATACGCTGTACCGCAACGGAGTCGCGTTGTGCTTTGGTGACCTACAGTGCAGGGCCGACGTTCATGACAACATCATCGTAGACAGTGTGTATCACGCGATACGGATTGCTGGGGATCACATGGAGCGGGCCACGTGTCATCACAACACCATTATAGGAGGTGAAAACGGCGTCGCCTTCTTTCAAGGCGACCTCACCTTGTCCTTTAACCTCCTCCTCAACTGTAAGAAAGGGGTGGTGATTACCTCCCCGAGTGCCGTCGCCGCTCTTGTCAAATCGTCCGCCTCCGTCGCACAGGCCATCTCCAAGGTGCAGAAGAAACTAAAGACGACGGTCTCTCGGGGGAGCTATTCCGACCCCCCAACGCTGGGCACCACGCCAAACCCTAGTCTAGCGGCTACACGGACAGAAAGGGAAACCGTAAAGGGGAAAGGGGCCCGTTTGACAGGCTGTTTGATCTCCTGTTGCAGTCATGGAGGGGTTGCCGTCGCCGCTAGTAACACCGTGCTCGAACACTGCCTGGTGGTGAACAATGATATTGGGTTTCACTTTATCGGTCGAGAATCCTCCGCTCGGTTGGAGGGCACCGTGATCGCCAACTCTGCTGCCATGGGGGTGTACGCAGAACAAAAGGCCGCCGGGGTACTCCAGCAATGTGTTTTGTTTCGAAACTTTATGAATGTCGTCTGCGAGAGGGAGGCGGTGTTGCAGTGTGTCAAGACCATTTTACAAGCGCCGGTGGTATTCAACGGGTTTTTCAGTGGCCCTCTGACGGCGCCCGCCTTCGACAGTTGCCTCATCTCCTCTGCCGCCTTCATGTCCGCGAAACAACGAATGGAAACCAACACGGAATCCTCCTCCTCCACCTCCACGTCGAAAGCGAAGAAAACAAAAAACAAGGAGGAGGAACCCAGTACCCGGCCTCGCAATCCCATGTTGGGGGTGATCAAAACACTGGTGAAGATCAAAGGAAATGAGGAAGAAAGACACATCAAGTTTGAGGACGACACCCCACTTCCCTCCACCGCCACCATCATCTCCGCTGATGAAGCGGCGCGGTGGGCCTTTCTGCCTTCCCTGTGGGGGGACCTCTACGAGGAGGCGCCATTGTGGACGTACGGGGACAACGATCCACCGTCCCAAACTCGGCTCCCATCCGAGGAGGAGGAAATGCCCTTTTTCTGCTCCGAGCGCCGCAGCGCTATTCTATGGCCGAGAAACATGGGCGAGAGGGCCACGCTGGGCGGTCCTGGGGGACCTTTTCTACTGCATCGTGTACAGGTCGAGCACGCCATCGGGGGAGGCGCCTCCTCCTACGATGAAAATCAGACCGATGCGGGAACGATGGATCCCAGTATGGTCAAGACTCGGTACGCGTACACCTGTTCCGGGATATGGATAGAGGAAAGTGCATGCCCTACGTTTGAAAATAGCTTTATCGGCTCGCATCTACGTATGGGGGCGAATACCACCGTGACACTGGGGCCGAATGAAGCAAGGGGTGAAGAGTGGTTTCTGAACCCCCTCACCGCCCTGGAACAGCGCAGTCGTGTGCACCAGAAATCCGTCGCCAGTGCGGCGGGATCGCCAGTAGCGGCAAAGGGGAAAAAGAGTAAATCAAAAAAGAAGGGAAAGAAGGTGGCAAAAGAAGAAATGGTCGCAGAAGATGCCGCGGGCTCGCTGTTGGGATCCTCTTCTCCTCTTCGTGCTGTGGAGGAAGAGGATCAGGAGGTCAGTCTAACGGCTCTCTATGACCCTCCGCTTCGCCATATTCAGCCCCAATCCACCACCTCCTCCCTCGCCCGACTCCTCCTCCTTGGCAGTCCGTGTTACTGGCGGTACTACGCCGACTCCTCCCGTTACTTCGATGAGATGGGAGGAAATTTTATCACCAACAGTAGAGACAGAGGCGCGGAGGACGCCATTTCGGTCGCCAAACTAAAGCAGAGTCGCGGGGACGAGGGGATAAAACGGAAAAAGAAGGGAGAAGAAGACGAGACCAAACTCTTGGAGAATATAACGTACAGTGTAACCTCGGCGAAGACGGAGCACCTGGCGGGGTATGGCGTACTCGCTAGCTCCAATGCCGCTGGGGTGTTCACTAATTGTCTTTTTGACTCTAACGAACACGCCGCCCGACTCGGGTTAGGGGCTCGGACGGAGCTAAAGCGGTGTAGCTTTCTCCGTCAAGTAGGTGAGGCCCTTGTGTTGGAGGATCGTACCAAAAGTGTGGTGAGTCACTGCATTTTCAAAGACACACGCAGCATCAGCATTCACATAAAAGGTCCCAGTACGGCACCTAAAATTGACGGAAATGATTTTACCAGTGTTTCTCCCTTTACCGCGATTCTCTGTGAAGACCGCTGTACGCCGGAAATCACAGGCAACCGACTCTGCTCCATTCAAAACAGTGCCATCACGGTCCAGGATAGGGCAGACCCCGAGATTGTAAGAAATACCATCGATCGGTGCAAATCGGGGGTACTTGTCTCCTCCGAAAGTAAAGGAAAAGTCAGCGGTAATAACTTTACTGCCATGACGGAATACGCTGTGAAGATCACCGGGGAAGGGACCCAACCTCTGGTGGAGGAGAACCACATTACCGGTGGACACGGTGCGGGGATCGTGGTGCATGGATACGAGGCGGCTCCCATAGTAAAGTACAACACCCTAGACGACAACCACACCGGACTCCTGTTGGAGGAAGGCGCAGAGGGTTTCTTCGCCAACAACACCCTTCGAAGGCAAAACGTGGCGATCCAACTGCACAACTGCGGGGGTACTTTTTCCAATAATAACATTTACGAATCGGTAGAGGCGGGGGTCTGTATCACTGGACCCCAATCGGTTCCCTATCTGGTGCAGAACACGATACAAAGTGGGAAACAGGTGGGATTTCACATCACCGGTGGAAGAGGACGACTGACCAGCAACTCCATTTCTTTAAACGCCTCTCACGGCATCGTGCTGGACGGCAGTAGTGTAGAATTTACCTTGGTGGCCAATGAGTTGCACGATAATCATGGCAATGGGGTTTTGATATCCGGTGGCTGCACCCCTTCCTTGTACTGTAACGTCTTCACTGACAACCGACGAGGTGGGATGGAGGTGTTGGACGGGGGCACTGCACCACACATGGAAGGGGACTACTTGAAGCGAAATCACCGTTATGGGGTGTGCTTCCGTACCGGATCCGGGGGTCGACTTCAAGCCTCCGTGGTCACGGCGACTGTGGAGGGCCCTGCGGTCCTCATCGACGATGAAGCCTCCCCCACCCTGGAAGACGTCATGATCAACTGCAACTCTAACGGAGGACTGTTGGTGAAACCCGGTGGAACCTGTAATGTCTCCCGCTGCCTCTTTACCCGAAACACGGGAGAGGCCGCCTGTGTGCTCAAGAGTAATGAAATGACGATTACTCGACTGAATGGATGTATCTTCTCCGAGAACAGCTGTTCCCTTGAAGCAGCCGCCGCCACCAACGCGGAAATCACCGCCTGTGCCTTTATGGGTTCCCACGGGGACAATGCGGCCGTCGTCATCACAAAGGAATCCTCCCCCTCCTTCACCCACTGCCTCTTTGCTGCTCTAAAGTGTGGGTTGCGCAGTAGCGGCCATGGTCGGCTGAAGCGGTGTGTGTTTCAGGAGTGCAGCACGGGTCTAGAGCTCCAGGAGGGGGGTACCACCTTGTTTGAGTGTGAGGTACTTGGGGGAGGGGTCGGGGTCAGTATTACGGGCGGACAACCTCACCTATTAGGCTCCCTCTTCGCAAGCTGCACCAAATCGGGTATCACCGTCACCGGCGGTGACCCATCCATCCACGAGTGTGGCGTGCTACGGTGTGGTAAGGGGGTGGTACTGGAGGGGGACGCCGAGGGAAAAATGGAGAACAACCGCATTCTTTGGAATCACGACAACATCGTCATCAGTGACAACGCCGCAACAGAAATTTGTAGTAACTTGATCTACGACGCTGTAAGTATCGGGGTTCATATCAAGAACGGTGCCCCTACCCTCCTCCATAATACTATATTCGATAACGGGTACGCTGGGGTGATTGTCGATGGTGCCAAAGGAGGGAAATTGGAGTCCAATGATATTTACTTTCCACGAGACGACGGGGCGTTGGTGATGAGGGAGAAGGGAGGGGATGCAAAGAAGGTGTTCAGTACCGCCTCCAACACGTTACGTAATGGAATTTCCCCACCCGGTTGCGCCCAGTTCAAGCCAATTTCAGAGCGTCAGCAGCGATACAAAACATTGGAGGGGCAGAAGGAGAAATCCTACGCCAACTACATCGATCTACGAAAGCTCATCGACGACCTCACCTCCGTTGCACTGATGCGGGTCACCGAAATGGCGTCCCGGGCCGTGAACTCCTCGCACAAGAAACAATGGGTGATACAAGACACGGTAGACAATGCCAATGCCGCGGAGGACACCACCAACCGGTCCCACTCCATCACCGACGCCGCCGCCCTAGACTACAATGCAGAGCCTTTTGCCACGCGTTGGGATAAACTGACCCCAGATATGAAAGAGGCCGCCACGACGGTGGTGAAGCTCGGAGAGCCGCCCGCTCTCTCGCGCCGCAACTCGCTTCGGGTAGAAAGTTTGACTAGCCCCCCACAGAGTAACCACCACCAGGCCCCGGTGCTCTCCTTCTCTGACGGCCTGCCCCTGCCGCTCAAGGCGGTTCTCCTCTTTCATACTAAGGTTCACCTACTGCGGGTATTGGACGGGTTGATCGGCCCTTCTTCTTCCTCTGGACACAGTTATGAGGGGATTCTCCAGCGAGAACCGTACAGTTCAGCCAACACCGTCGCCTTGGAGGTACGCATGCTCCGCTCCTCGCAGGTTCAAAGAAGCAAGGCTCCCCCTTCGGCCTCTAGAAAGACCAATGCCTCCAGTGGGAAGCACAGGAAGTCGTCGGCTTCGTCGACTCACACCCCTAAGAAAAAAACATCCAAGTCCTCTTCCCATAAAAAAGAGGTGGAGGAAGAAAAGGAGGGATGGAGTGGGGCGCTTCCGTCGCTAAGTGCACCAGGAGGCACCACCAAAAAACGGAAAAAGTCTTCTGTCGTGAAAGCCAATCGATCGGGCGCGAATAGCATGCAGCTGCCCGCCATCTCTGGAGTAAAAAGGGGGGCGGGTCGTAAGGCATCGTCGGCGTCCACGATAACGGGGCGGAAAGACAGTACGGTCTCTAAAGCGAGTCGAGATGGGGGAACGAAAAAGGTGAAGAAGGTAAAAAAGAAGAAGAAACTGGGGGAGACGACGACTAGCGCATCCACCCTACCGAGTGTGGGGGAAAAATAAGCCTAGACCTATTATTGCATGAATGTAATTTGTGTGATACACGCACACTGTATATTACTTATATTTATTATTCTTACGGATATATATATGTAAACAAAAAAAAAAACTGTAATAGTATTCATTCATTTATTTATCGATTTATTGTTGTGGAAGAGATACGGTAACATCGAGTGGACAGGGAAAATAAAAAAAAAAAAACTTGACCACTTTTCCATTTCGCTTCATTTCAACAGAATAGAAATACACATATTTACACTCCTACAGAGAGATCCACCAACCATCATCACCACCACCAAGTCTGTTCAATGCCTCCTGTAAAGACTCCCCTGTATCCAGAGGATGAACTAGTGGCATTGATCCGCTCGTTAGATAGAAAAGAAGACAATCACCTCTTCAGTGAAGACGTCATTAAGACATACCCGCACTTTGAAGAAACCTACACCGCCTTGTGTCCCGTTCGCTGTGACTTGGCCACCGCGGCTGAAAAGGCCTCACAGGGCATCTACTCTCACGAAATCAATCTGCAAACGTTGAAAGATGACATTTCATTGATGGCCTCTAATTGTATTCGGTTTAACGGTGCCAACACCCCTTACGCGGAGACCGCCTACCAGTTCGAGAAGTTTTCCCTCAAAAAAATAGAGGACTACATTGCTAAAAAGTCCGGAGGGAAACGGGCCAGTACGATGCGGTTGCAAAACCAAAACGCGGCAGTAGAGACTACCAAAGAGACTCCCTCTGGTAGGAGAAACACCAACACCACCACTGCCGCTGCCAGTGCGGCAGCTGCCAAGACATCAAAGCCCTTTACCACCAAAGAGGCGGTAGAGCTGGTGAAGGGGTTGGTCCGCCGGGAGGATGCCGGAGCCTTTGAGATTGACGTTGTAGAGGCCTACCCCGAGATGAAGGCCAGTTATGAGGCGGTCTGTCCCACTCCAATGAACCTGAACCTGATGCGCAAGAAGGCGGCCGACGGACACTACACCACAGGAGATCGCCTCTGGGGTACCACAATTGCCGGTAGTTTAACCGCTCTTCGGAACGATATTGAACTGATTGTCAACAACTGTATTCGTTTTAATAGCAAAATAGAAAGCTGGGTGACGCTGGCGCAGTCGTTTCAGCGGTTCGCTCACGGTCGCGTCGATGAGTGTGTGGTGCGGCATCAACCAAAGCTAAAGGGAACGGCCACTGGTGTGTCTCAGTTCATTGCCTCTACCCCGGAAGGATTACTGGTAACCCCTCCCACCACACAGGACCCCACAACCACCACAGCACCGACAGCGACGACGACGACTACTGCGACTACCACCACGCCGTCCAAAACGGCAAAGACGCTAAATATAGCTCAGAATACTAAAAGGCCCCGTGAGGAAATACGGATTGTGCAGGATAGTATAGTGACGGTAAGCCCAACACCGCTCCAACCCACTTTAGAGATACCCGCAGCGCTCCGGAGAAGAATCGTCGCCGATCACCTCCGCCGCGACACGCTTCAAGCCCGGCGCCTCCACACCACCGTCCGTCGAGGCGATCTCCTCCCCTCCGTGGCTGAGAAAGAAACGGAGGATGAAAAGGCTAACGAAGAGGAGGGTCACCAAAGGGAAGGGGAAACGACAGACGAAGAAGCATCAGGAGAAAAAAAGAAGAAGGAGGATCCCAGTGAAAAGGAAACTACAACAGAGAAAAGGTCTGCCTCGGATAGTAAGCGAAAGGTGTCAGAGGAAGAAGAGATTACCATCTCGAAAGAGTTAACCGTTACGGCGCTCTTTACCGCCTTTAGAGAAACCATCCAGGACTACTTCTCCACCCAACGCACCCGAAAGGACTTTAATGATCCTTTTCAGTTTAGTATTCGAGAAGAAGAAACATATCTGCGAGTCATTGACGTGATGGAAGTTCAGTTCAATCGCCTGTTTCTTTCTCTGTTAGTATATCCAACAGAGCTAGCGGAGTTTGGCGAGTGGGCCGCAAAAGAAGCCGTGCGGCAGTACGCGACTCAAACGAAAGAGGAAGAGGAAAAGAAGACAGAATCGCTGGCGGTGGGTACTCCCGTGTGGAGTGAGCAAGTCCACCTCACCTATCTGGTTCGTTTTCTGGTCCACTTTCCTCAGTTGGCGGCGTTGGCCTGTGCCAGCAAGA
>JADNSB010000083.1:0-86314 GCA_019695575.1 Angomonas ambiguus | reverse complement strand
ACCGACGGCCTTGTCCTTGGGGGCGAGACGACCGCAGTTGAAGCAGTGCACAGGCTTGACGCGACCGCGGCTGCTCGGGGGCTTGGCGCGACCGTGATTACGACGTTTGGTGGTCATCTTGTAGTTATTCTTGAAAGGAGAAGAATGAGAGAGGAGGAGGGGAGAAGAATACGTATATTTATCAATAGTAACACAACGAATGAAATGACAAAAGTTTATTGCATTCGGTCCCACCCCATTTCCACAAAAAAAAAAAAATAGAAAGTAAAACAAAAAAAAAAACAGGTTTGACATTTCCAACTTTTCTGGGCGAAAATTAAATGACTTTTATATTTAAAATCTATAATTTTCGATGACAATAACAAATCTAAGCAATGAAATTATTACTTTTTTCTTTTTTTTTCTTTAAAAAAAAATGAGATTTTCGCTCTACTCTCGGGCATCCCCCACACCATCCTCATAGATACCAAAGATTGCCTCCCCCTCAGGAAGACAGGGGGAGTCGTACACCTTCAGTATACGTTGCTCGCCTCGGCCCTTCCGGAGACTGAGACGTGTGGTAGAGGCGTGGGCCATAATGTGTCCCCCGATTGGTTTCTTGGAGTCGGCTTGATACAGAGCCGCGGAACCGTCCACATTGGCGACCACTTGATTCGTCACCACCACCGCCACCCCATACTCCTCCGCTAGGTTGTGTAGACTACGGAGAAACTTACCCAAGTGCATCTGCCTCGCCGCCAGTTCATTCCGACCGCTGTAGTCGGTACGATAGAGGGCGGTGGCAGAGTCTATGACAATGAGGGAAAACCGATTCTCTGCCATCATCGCGGCCGCCTGCCGAAGGAGCTCCGTCTGGTGGTCAGTGTTGAAGGCGCGGGCACAGGCTACATTGGCGAGTACGTCCTGTGGGTCAAGTTTATACCGCTCCGCCACCGCCATCAGCCGCTCTGGTCGGAAGGTGCCCTCTGTATCGACGTAAAGAGCCATCCCCTCCGCCCCGCCCTGTGAGATGGGCATCTGGCACGTCACACACAATGTATGGCAGAGCTGGGTCTTGCCGGTGCGGAACTCGCCGAACAGTTCTGTAATGCTTCCTGTCTCGATACCACCGCCAAGAAGTTTATCCAACTCCCGACTGCCTGTCGAGATGACAACGATTTCTTTGCGAGCTTCGTGGTAGGCCACTGCGGATGTGAAACCCATGGGCACCAACTTGGCGCACTCTGACATGATCTTTTCTGCCTTGTTATCACTGATGCCCTTCACAGCGAGAATCGCTTTCTTGGGGGCGTATGCAACCGACTCCACCGTGTAGAAGCCAAACTCCATCAGTTTCTTAATATCGGAGCTGGCAACACCATAATTCTCGAGAACTTGAATGACGCGATAGCCGCCTGCCTCGACGTCCACGGCCTCTTCCGCCGGTTTGGTCTGCTCCACCACGGTTTGGCTCTCCTCCACCTCCGTCTCTTCGACCGCCGCTGGTCGGCCACGCTTTCCTCCCTTGGTTTTAGAACGAGTTTGCATGGGTGATTACGCTATGAAATAACGTCAAATCAAAAGAAAAAAAAACGAAACGGAAGAGCTGTAGACTATCACAGAATAGAAGGGGGGAAAAAAAAGGAAAAGGTGGTTAAGAAAAGGGAGCTAAATAAAACAGCAACTGACCCCAACCTCAAGGTCCATTACGACATAAAGTGAACACAGGATAAAAGAAAAAGGAATAAGGAAGAAAACCCAAATTTTGACGGATGTGAATCACTTTTCGATATTTATTTATGTTTCTTTCGTGTCGCAATGGTGCACAAAATCCAGCAAAGCGGTAAGTAAGCAAATCAAAGTTTAATTTAAACCACATTCAAGAAGCCAACCACAGGCTCTCTTACTTGTATATGCGTTGAAGATTAGGGTACCACTCGTGACAGATTAAACACTTCCCTCCGGAGGCACACTTCATCGCACAGGTCTTGCAAAAGCACCCATGATGACAGGAGTTGGTTTCATACTCCTGAGGTGCTTTGTGGCACTTGAGGCAAAGAGCGGTATTATCTTTTGCTTCCATTTTTACTTTTTTTTTTTCTTGAGCTATTCGAACGTGAACTAGAAAGCGAATGGGAAAGAGAGTCTCTTATGTATAATACAAAAAAAAAAAAAAACACAAATTAGTACATTGTTATAAAGTATTTTATTATTATTATTATTTTTGCGTGCATGTGTGTGTGTGTGTGTGTGCGTGTTTGTTCATTTATTAGAGTGGGCAGGTACTCCGCTGTAATCTTTAGGTTTTAGACGGCAACGTTACCTTGCCCACAGCTGAAGTCGGGGACCACCAGGTCTGTCGTATACGCTATACTTGAGCTGATACCCATTGGGGAGTAGAAAATCATCCGTCAGGAGGGTCGCGACATCGCTAAAGAGCATCACCCCCTCCGGCAACGGTGTTGGGTTACCCGCTGGAAGTAACTCCTTCACTCCCTCCCACCACTCTTTAGATGCCATCCCCAAACCCTCAGGCTCCCTTCTCTCGTAGAGCCATTTGACGAACTGGGCTGGGTGCTTCATGAAATAGTCTCTTTCCGTTGCTTTTGGCTCTCCCTTTTCGGTGTCATAGTGCATCTCGCAGGATATCATGCGAATGTGATGGATCTTGCCGTGGGTCGCCGCATAGCCGGGTGTCTCAAAGCAGTTGGTCAGTACATGGACGTCTGGATAAACGGCACTGTCACCCCGTATTGTGCTCGCCATACTATTGGCCCCTACTTGGAAAAAGAAGGCAAGACCCACAAACACTAGGATGCTTACGGTAATACAGATATAGTGGACACGTCGAGCTAAACGCGGCGTGATGCAAATCTTATTGGAAAATAAGGTCAGGGAGTGGCCCGAGCTAAAATAGTGCAGGACTACCGCCTCCAGCACTAGCACAAAGGGGGAGATACTAAACACAAATCGAATTTCCTTATGTTCTAACAGGGAGTAAAACAACACCACCCACACCACAGAGCCAACCAGAAGAG
This sequence comes from Angomonas ambiguus, assembly GCA_019695575.1. Lineage (NCBI taxonomy): Eukaryota > Euglenozoa > Kinetoplastea > Trypanosomatida > Trypanosomatidae > Angomonas > Angomonas ambiguus. The sequence continues at coordinate 83,297 of JADNSB010000083.1, read as the reverse complement.
GTATAGAAACCTCCCCCCTCTTGTTTCCATTTTCCTGCTGGACCACAAGCCCTCTTTGTGCCTTCCTTACTTTGGGAAGCAAAATCAAAAAGACGACATGAGGTCCAGCAATACAAGGGAGTGCACCTAGAAGATAAAAAAGTTTACCATGAACACCGTAAAACTTGCTGACGTTCTGAATGACGTTAAACCGAAGAAAATTAAACGCCGTAAACACCCACTGGCCGTACAAAACGGCTTTATCCAAAAAGGCGCACACCGTAAGAATCGCCACCACGGCTACACCAGACACGGTCAACAACCAAACTCCCTTCCCCAACTGACTGCCTCCGTCCTTCCTGGAAAGAACCAGCCTCCAGTGGTGGTAGACGAAAGGCAGTAAGGCGACCGCGGCGGTGGGTCGTATCACACATGCCAATCCCGAGAAGAGTAGAAACAGACCATAATTTTCGTCTTGGAGAATGGCCAGCAACACAAAAACGGCCTCGGTGACGTTGGAATACGTCCGACACCCGCAAAAGGCAGTATAAAAGGAAAACGTTGTTAATACCGCTGTCATCCCTGTCAATGAGGAAGGAAATAGAAGAAATGACTTCTTTTCCGATGACCTCCCAGAGGGTAACTTGGACTCTAGTTTTGAGGCCAAACAGACTGTACCACAGTCCAACACCGCCGTAATAAACGCCTGGGTAACTTTTTCGGTGAAAAATAGCATTCCCGCAGAGTCCATCCCTAAAGAGGAAAGAATGGAGAATGGGAAGGCAAACAAAAGCGGAAACAAAACAGATCGCAGCGCATTCTGAGGAGCCCATTCCCACGTAAGGAATCCTTTCGAAAATACAATGTAGTACGCCACCTCTGGTCCCTGCCACCACTCATCCGGTGCGTCGTGACCTTTCATCGTTAACCCAATAATCAGCCGCAACAGAAAGAACCATCCATACAGAAGAAAAAGTTTCTTTAACTCCATTGTTTCCTTCTATAATGCCTATTCTTATTATTATTACTTTTGCTTCACTGAATACTATTAATATCTGAAACCCCAAAGGAGAGGATTGGAAAAGGGGGGGGGGAAGGACAAGTTTAACGTAGGAGTTTTAAGCCACACCAAAAGTAAATGGTGCACCAAAAAAAAAAAAGTCAACACCGTTCACCGAAAGGAAGAGAGAAAAAACAATCACCTATCAGGGAACAACAATAAACTAAAACAACGTAACATTACATAGACCCTTTATCTGCAAGAAGTAAATATATGAAAAAAGGAGCAAAAAGAGATATCATCACGTACCTAAACCGAAACATCATTTTAGGATTGGGTTTGCTGCTTGTAAGATCTACGCTTCAAGTCGATGATATGCGCCATTTTAGATTTGGTCTTAAACTCGGCAAGTTTGTTCTGAAACTCTCGGCGATCATTGGAGTAAGCACTGAGACAGTCTCTCCCTATGGTATCGCATTCCTTATTGAGCACCTTGACATCCTGTTCCAAAGTGGACAGCAAATCCCGAGTCGTACAGACCGATTTTATCAATGGATTTCCCCCTACTTTTTGCAGGTAATCCATCTGCTTTTGGAGTTCCGCCTGTTGGGATCGCACGGACCCATTCAATTTCTCTACCGTGGTCCGAAGCGACATATTCTCCTCCGCCAGCCGTTTAATCTCCATTAAAGTCTCCTTGCTAGTGTCTCGCATCTGTTTCACCACCGGAAGCTGATAACAGTATGCATCTAAACAATTGGGATTGCTAACCAAGTCCTTTAACAATTTATCCGTCTCCGTGGAGAGGTGGACAGTGACGTTGGCCATGGTCGGAGGGGTCACCGGCCCCCAAAGGTCCGCCGCATTCTGAAACGCATTCCGCACTCCCTCTACCAGTGTCATGGAACTATCCCAAGACCCGGTCGTCCGGTCGGCGTGCGGGGGCAACATACTCACACGGTGGCAGCAGTAGGGTAGGGTGGCCTCTGGGGGGGCCTTGGGGTACTGATTAGGGACACGAATAAACAGCGTTAATCCATACTGTGTGGCGGAGCTGATCACCAAATCATGATCGACTTTTAGCAAACGATCATTCGCGGTTTTCTGAAGTTGAGTCGTGGACGGATAGTCCTTGTAGACCTGTTCCACTTGTGTCTCCAAGGAGGACATACACACCTTTGGAAGAAAAAAAAAAAACTTATACTGTAGAGTAAAAAAGGGGGAATTGAAAAGAGAAATTTAGTTTACTCGTTTTGAATCATACTTGAAAGAAAACTCTTACTCCTTTTATAAATATATATATTTTTTTTTTAAATGGTAGTAAATCATTTAAGTTTCTAGCGTATATAACACGGAAAGCGTAAAATATATATATATATATATATATATATATATATATATAATAACAAGAACAGATAAAAATAGTATACAAAAGCCCTGTGTGTAGGGGTGATAAAAAAAAAAAACGGAAAATGGAAAAATGGGGTGGATAAAAAGCGAAAATACAAACAAAAAAAAAGGTGAGTAAGATGAAAAAAAATCATCAAGTAACACGGCATCTAAAGAGAGGAATGTAGTTCTTTTTTTCTTTTATTTTTTTTCAGAGAACCAGACGGCCTTTCTTTTTACTGTTAGAGTGCTGCTGGTTGAACTTGTAAACCTCCGCCAGTGGTTTTTGTCCGTTTAAGTTAACGTTCTCGTCAAGAGGGGTATCTTCATCTGGGTTAGAGAGTGGTTGAAGTCGTCCTCCGTTCCGGAAAAGGTTGGATCCCATGGATTGGGATATGGGAGGTTTGGTGAGAGAGGCGGATGTCCTCCTCCCAAGCAAGTCACTCTCGTAAGATGATCGACGAAAAAAGTGAGGGACTTGATCACTAGGGGAGCTGTTGGCGAGGGGACCTGTTAGCTCCTCTCGTGGCGATTCATTCCTGGGGCCATTCTCAGCCCCTGTGCTCTTTGGGTCTTCCTTGGTAAGGTTCAGTGGGGCTAACATAGTGGGTAGTCGTCCACTGAGTGAAGTCCGTGGGTTTAGCTTTGGGTTGCTGGTCGGAGAGTTGGTGAGAGGCGCATAGCGGCACAGTTGGGGGGTAGGCCGCTGAAGATACTGGTTCGGGGAGACATCCAAGTTGTACGGACTAGGACATTGTGAATTATTAGGGGAACCCTCGGCCAGCATGGCGATAGCGGCGGGCCGTAAAGGAGAACACGAATTACGCTTCCGGAAAAATACATTTTTTGTGGGTTGCGGTTGCATTTCGAGCTCTTCCGTGGTATGCCTGCTCACTGTGCACTCTTGACTGTCTTCGCTCATGCAGCTGGAGGCCTCGTTCACGTCCTCCTTGAACGCGGCAGTTTCCCTCCGCGGGGAAGAGCTGGAGCGATTCTCTGGTTTGGGTTCGGAGCGGGTTCTGGTTTTGGGGGAGGGGGATTCTTCTAATTCCTCAGTCGAAGGGATAGGCCCAACCGCGTAGCTGAGACTCTCCAACTCCTTCAACAAGAGCGGTTTCTCCTTTTTGGAAGGTCGGCTTACCTTGCGTCTGGTTGTGGACATGTACCGCGCTGTTCCCACTTTCTTCGGCTTCCTACCCCTTGCAGTGGGGGAAGGGGAGGAATCCTTCGGTTTCGAGAGCGGCTTCAACATGGACACTGCCTTCGGCTCCGTCACAGACCTAGAGCGTCGTTTTCCTTGTGCGGTGGAGGCACGCTCGGTGAGAGGTTTTGCATTTGGTTTGGGCGGCTTCGACGATCCGTAAGCAGCGGCAATTGTGCTCTTGTTGCTGAAACTATTTTTCTTCGACCTTTTCACACGACTGCTACTCCGCGAAGAGTTACAACTTTTCCAACCCTCCGTCACACTGGGAGGAGCCGTTTCTCGTCGGGTGTGGAGTTGAAGGGGTTCATCACTTTTCATACGAACGTGAACCGTCTGGTTGGAAGACCCAAGAACAGTAGGGAGAGACGCTCGTTCCCGACGCTTGTCTTTACCGGTGTAGGAGAATTTCTCTGTGGGCTTCGGGGACAGTTCTCCATTCGGGTTCAGTGGCTCTCTAGAGGAGAGGGAAAGCTGGAGAGGGGTCTCGGAGAGGGACTGAGCTTCCACGGACGAAACGTTAGGTTTGCTGGAAAAGGGGGAACTGTGGGAGCTGCTGACGGATGTCTCCTCTCTTCCACTTTCGAGGTTATTTAAGGAGGTGGCCGAGTTCATTTCTTTCGGTGGAGCAAAACGTTCCAGAAACGGGTGTCGAAGGGCCTCTACGGCAGTGATACGATCGCTGGCCTGTAGCACTAACAGTTTACTGAGCAGATCTACACCGTCTTCACCCAGAAGTGGTAAAAAACGTTCCCTTAAATAAGTGTTGTGGTGTTTACCCTCCTTAGGGGTGGGAAGGGACACTCCACTACTCTTTTCCATCATAAGAGACTGGTAGTTAGCAGGGAGGGGATCTATTCTTTCTTGAATGAGGGAAAGTTGTTCCAACTCACTTTTACCTGGAAACAGTGGAACCCCATCGGTTGCCTCCGCCATGATGGCCCCCACTGCCCACATGTCGACCGAGTAATCGTAGTGTTCCATTGCCAGAAGCATTTCAGGACTACGGTACCACCGCGTGGCTACGTAAACGGTCATATTGTCGTTTATGGCACCGGGACGAAAGAGGGTGTGAAATACCTTGGAATTCTTCGACGCATCTATACTATCAGTCTTACTCGAGGAGATGGGACGCGCGAAGCCAAAGTCGCACAAGTGCGCACCACCGTCGGGAGCTATCAGTATATTTTCAGGTTTGATGTCACGATGGACAACACCATTCCGGTGGCAAGAGTGGACGCCGGTGATGAGGGTAAACACCAAGTAACGCAGGACTTCTAATTCTAGGCCTTCCGGTTGTTTGTCTAAAAGGTTCAACAAACTACACTGAAAGTACTCCATCACAAGAAACAGCCTATTCTGTTCCATGAATGTTTCTAATAGCTGTACTACATTCGGCTCCCCTTTCAGCAACCGCTGAACACACAACTCCCGCATCATGGTGCACCTCACATACGCATTGGTTTCGGAGTGCTTGAATCGCTTCACTGCAACCACGTTACCCGATTTTCTATGACGACATTTTAACACTACACCGTAACTGCCTTCTCCTATGACCTCTAATAGTTCGTAATTATCCATCTTATTCGCTCTATCAGGGAGTTTTCTGTATATATAAATACAAAAAAAAAATATGTATATGTGGGACTTTGTACGATGTAAAAATGGGTATATACATTCACATACACTATCAAAACAAATAGTACAAGAATAAGCTTTATTCTAGATACCTAAGTTGAAAGAAAAAAGAAAAACGAGAGAGGAAAGGTTATCTTGTAGCGGGAAAAATACCATAGATGAAAAAAGGGAATAACATTCATTTATTGTTGTTGTTTAATTAACTTAATTACGAGATGCCAGTTTTGCTCTCTCATCTCCTTCAATGAACTTCCCCGGCTGGAAACGTTGTGTAGGGGGTGTGGAGGATGGGATTAGCTTCACTATGACATGGATTAAAACCATATACTAGTTTTTATTGCCTAGTAAAATAAATCAAGGTAAAACTTATAAAAAAAAAAGAAGAAATACTTTCTATTTTGATTCTACTACTTCAAAAATATATACTTGTTTCCAGCCCAGCGGTCTGAGAACACTCGTATATATATATATATATATGTAGAGAGAGAGAGAGAGAGAATGAGGAGTAACCTTCGCTGCCGTATTCACACGTCCACTCGTATTGCTTCTTTTTTTTTTATTTTGAAGTTAATTATTTTTCCTTTTGAATTCTAAATAAATTCTGCTTCTGCCGACATATTCTCACACCGTGGATAAGGAATTGGGAATGAGTAGAGTAAATCAGATTCACAGCCCCCCGTAATCCAGTAGGTTTTACTATCAAGGGTGCGGCGCAGCTGGAGAACCGTGTCGCCAGAGGACAGAGTGACAACCTCAAAGTCATCTAGCGACAGCACTTGTCCTGGTGTAGCAATCGCAGAGCGGATCCAACTACTGGGGGGTCCTTCCCTCTCAATTCTAGTGTCAATGACAATGGCCTTTATGTCGTGTGCTACGCCGTCGGGGTCACAGTGGGAGGGAAGTTGAATCGTTGTGGAGAATTGCTTCACCGTACGCGGCAGTGCGTTGTCGTCCTTAAAATCTACTCCTGTGAGTTTAACATATTGATTGAAGTTACACTTCATGACGGGGAGTACACTGCAGATATGGTAACGCATCTTATGTCGTATTTGGGTCAGATGGGATACCGAGCGCTCCTCCTCGTTGAAGAGTACCTGAACCCTTCCCGTGTGCTTCGGAAGCGCAAACTCAAGACTACGCACCAATGCGCATATATCGTCGCGGTAGTTGGAGATGAGAATCACCGGGAGATTCATAATCTCCTCAAACATTCGATGGATGCTCTCCTCCTGTGGAGTTAACTCCCATCGAGGTTTCGCTTCCAGAAAAAATGGTTGAGGAAAGTGACGCGACAGAATATCGTTCACTTGACGCGCCACGGCTGAGCTGCTAAACATTCCGTTAATGTTGAAGAATAATGGATTGGTCTTCATACCCTTCTCAAAGTCTCTTTGGTTGGTGCGTAAATCTTCCATAAACCCCAAATAGCTTACTTTCGATTCTTTTAATGGTAATAAGGTAGCCGGGGCGCACCCATCGAGGTTGTCTAGTTGAATGGTTTGTTTCGGTGGAGTGTTGACCCCTTTTTGTTCGGCTCTTATTTTCTTTACCAAGTAGGGAAAGAATTTAGGGGACGCTACCCATGGTCGCGCCATCATAAAGTAAAAGTACACGAGGGGAGGGTTAAAGCTCCAGGCGTTGCGTTGTCGACTGATGAGGCTGTCGTGCGCTATTTCCCGGGCGTAACGCGTTACGAATTGCTCAAACATGTTGGTGCAGTAGGCAAAAGGAGCGTGTGTGACGTAGCCTCGGCGGCGTCGGGAATCATTGGCATACACCATAGGGAAAGGGTCCAGGGGTGCGCGGTGGGCCCAATCCAGAAGGGTGTCCTCGTCGAGGTGTAGGGTGTCACCGTTATCGTCCACCACGCCCCTCTTCTCCCACTCCTCCATCATCGTGGGGGGCAGGAAGTCCTCCTTGGCCACGTCTAGCTCGTGAATGAGGTGCATGTGGGTTCGCCTGGCGTTGGCGAACCAACTGGTTTGAATCTCAGCGGCAGGGTACTTGGGCGGTTTCAGTAAAGCGTCTTCCACTCGTAGTATCGGCCCACCCCACGAGTTGAGGAGGTCCGTGATGGCGATGGGTTGGTTAATGAAGTAGTCATCGTTAATATACAGGTGTATGGGGGTGATGTTTTTGACGCGATGCAGAAACAGCTCAATGAAGAATGTGTTGGAGGTTTGCCTCAGACCATAGGGCAGCAGGGCATCCTGGTGAATGACAGTCATACTCCGGCGGGCGCCGTCCGGGATGTCGTAGAAGTCTTTCGCGGCACACTTCTGTGCCAAGAAGTGGTGGGCAGAGTCGATGGTGTTGGAGAAGTGACCCGGCGAGACGAGAACCAGTGGACCTGTATGCCACTTCACATTGAGTTCGAGGCTGCGGAGGCTGTACCGAAGTTCCCCACTGTCGACGTCCGTAAAGACAGGTCTGTGTTTGTTCAATATTTGCTTATAAACCTCTCGGTTGGTGTAGGTTCGGTTTATGCCGTTTGAGTCGTATTGTCGTGGTATTCCGTGGCTAAATAATATGTCCTCCGGCCAGCACCGATCGATAAAATTCGAGGTGAAGTTTTCCGATTTAATCTCCGTGAGGTCGTAGCGATGCTGTTCTGCTTCGCGCATCTGCGCCGCACACGTCCTTACAAACGTACGGCGGTACACGTGACGCGGCTCTGACCCGTTGGCGTAGGTGTAGATAAAGGTCATATTACGGTATCGTTCTAGTAGTTCTTCCTCGCTGTAAGTTGTAGGTTCTTTTATTTCCAAGCCAGGCAGAAGAGAAGGTTCCTCTAGTGCATAGTTTCCCTCTTCCCTCATCATAGTAACACGGGGCGTGGGCTCGGAAACAGGAAAGTGCCTGGTTCGTTTCTTTACTAAAAACAGTGTAAGAAAAATACACAACACCACGAAAAGGAGGGCTACATATCGTTTGCGTCGAATGTAAAGCTTGTTGAACTTATTTAGTAGTCCCCCCAAACGTAATTTCGTTGACTTTAGAAAATGAACTTTCATCCCTCGTACGGTGCCGATGTGTAGTTAGTACTTGTTTTTCTGTTTTCTCTTCTAGTTGTGGTTCCAATGGGACGATGGGATTGCAAACTTCCCGTTTTTATTCAGAATTAATTAAAAAAAAAAAGGTGAGGAAAAAAATAAGCTTTACCCTAGATACCTAATTTGAAAGTGGAAAGCGAGGGAGAAAGGGTTATCTCACATCGGGGGAAATACCATAGATGAACAAAGGGAATAACATTCATTTATTGCTTTCTTTTTTAATTCATTTAACTATGAGATGCCAGTTTTGCCCTCCAACGAACTTCTTCCTACCCATTCCACAATGCTATTGTTAACCGTTTCGTCTGGTAGTGTCGTGAACGACTGCGGTGGTCGGTCGGAGGATCTGCCGACTTAATATATTCCACGTCCACGAGATACGGGCATTGATCGAACACTGATTACAATTCTGCATTTATGGCATGACTACGAGCGAAATCTCTCTTTAAGGTGGATATAGCTGAGGTGTTATCGATGCGCAGGTGTACTGTCACCTGTTTACTTTTCGTTCGACGTGATGAGGCGAGACCCAGGGAGGTACCTAATAAAGAGGTGGCGGAGGTATTGGGTCAGCTTAATTCATCAATGAGAAAAAATATCCGCTAATCAGAAAGAAAAGCAGGAAAAGGAAAAGGGAAAGTTAATGGGCAGCTAATAAAAAAAAAATGGCCAAATGTTCCATCAGTACGTACATTTAATGGTTATTATTATTATTATTATTTAAATTTGATGAGATGGGTACAAAGTATACAATATATATATATCTAATTCTAGTGAAGAATCTAAAACATAAACATAATTTGCGTAAGGTGACTAAAGAAGGAATTCTTTAAAAAAGAAAAGATTCAATGGGCAGTAACACAAAAATACCCGTCGATAATAGAGGTGAAGTTTGGCGACCAATTAACTCGCTTGCTTGTTTTCCTTCTCCATCTCCTCCGTGACGTCTTCCTCGTGCCCAGACTCGGAGGGTCGACTACAGTCGGAGAGACGGGAGTTGAGCAGCACGCACTTACGGGGAGGGGGTGTACTGGGACAGCTGTCCGGGGGTAGGTCCCCAGGATCGGTCAGGCGAAGCAGATCGCTCTGTCGTATGGCATCGTCAAAGTGTACCTGCCGCTTCCCAGAGTCCTCCGGCTCGGCTTTATAGCCAAAAGAGCAGTAGCTGTAATTAAATCCATGCGACTCGTTCTCGGTCTCCTCCTCCGCAGCTGCCGTGCGGGGCGGATGTGGATCGGGTTCATGCTCCTCTCTGTCATCGGATCCTTTCTTGCTAGACTTGATAGACTGTTGTTGCCAGTCCGTCTCTGTAACGTTCCCAGTAGGAGGAGAGTGGGAGGACTTCTCCGGCCTGGAGCACGAAACAAACCCTCTCACCTTATCGGTAAGGGGAACCGAGGATTCGGGGGAACAGCAGTACAGCGCGATCTCGTCCTGTAGGGCTTTGATGTACTGACCCTGCTGTAGTATGATGCGCTGAAGGGATTCCACCGAACCTTTAGAAGGGGAAACAGTTGAAGAGAAGCGGTGAACGGGTGTTGGGGTATCCACAGCCACCGACGTTGCACGACGACTTAATTCCCTCACCATGATTTTCAGATCATTAATGTCCCCCTCCATGAAATTCACACGGTTGTCAGCTACACTAGCGGATTCTCTGTTTTTGCGTGCAATGATCGCGTGGCATTCTTGCAACTCCTCGTTCAACTTTCGTATGATGGAACTTGATTCTGTCTCGTCCTGTGAGGCCAACTGGAGCTCCAGTTCTCTCTTTTCTTCCTCCAGCTGGTTGACCCGCTTCTCCAGCTTATCGACTAGTACTTGAAAGTACGCCTTTTCCGCCTCCAGTTGGTCCACCCTTCTAGAGAGATCCTCGGTGGGTCGGGTGCTGCTGGTTCGTGCGAGTTGGGTCGACTGAGTACGGCTATACGTCGCATCCTTGAGACTTTTCTTTCTTTCATTCGTGATGGCACGAAGGGAGCGTAGGGAGGAGTTTTCGTTGAGTAGTTTACTTCTTTCCAGCTCCGATACACGAAGACGGGAGCGAAGGCTCTCCAGGTCTACTGTAGAGAGACTTATGCGAGGTGATTGGGGAGAATTCATGGTGTCACTATAATGATTAGAGAGAAAAGAACGAAGAAAAGGTTGAGACACGGTAAAAAACACTAAACAAAACAAAAATAAAAAGGCTGAAATGGCACCCTACGGCACCTCAAGCTAATGGGAGCCACAATAGTACTAATGACAGTAATAAACAGGGACTTACTTCTTGCGATCGGCTCGTCTCGTCCGTCCACGGGTCAACGGCTTCTTCTTGTTCTTTTTCTTTTCGATAGGACCAGTCGACTTTACCACCTTCAGCTTCGACCTCTGGTCCGACGGAACACGGGAGGCCATGGCAGTCTCTACACTTTTAATGTAGTTGGCCTGGGCCTGGGCCTTGGAATCTTTTTTAGCTTTGGAGTGAACGGTTTTCTTTCTCGCGTCGCCTACGTGTTTTCTCAAGGCTCCAAAGCTCTTACCTTTAGTCTTTGCTTTGATCGATTTCTGCGCCATTTTTCCTACTCATGAAACAGGAAGAACGAGAAAGAAAAAAAAAGAGAGAGTGCACAGTGGAGTTGGGTACAGATGGGGAATAGAAAGTGTAGGACACACAAAACCCAGAAACACAGTTGCAAAAAAAAAATATGTAAGGTTTAGTATTTTTTATGTACATTGATATTTACGATTATTATAGTTACATGCTATTTTAAAATACACTCTATCAAGAAAGGTAATGAAGGAAGAGGGACGTATTCGTTTCAACGTATATATAAGGTAATTATTTATTTATTTTTTCCTCCTTAATAATTAAGTGACACAAGACACGCAACTCCTCGTTCGATCCAGTGCGTTGGGGGTACAGTGGTGGGAATCTCAATAGGGAGTACAAAGTTAGTGGAGTGTCCCGTAGTACTCAGCGTACCGGCACGAGTTAACGTCTTGTAAACCGGGCACACATAATCGCGTTCATTCGGCTTACGAGACACCACTGGGTTGAGGTGAATAATCGGTACCTCCATGTACAACTCCTTCGGTCTGGATTCCTCCAAGGACCGTGTCTCATTATCCCAGCGAGCCCCTTCCATGTAAAGACCGTAAATCAAAGAGCCCTTCTCGACCACAGGGGCGTGAGAGGGTTCAACGTTTCGGTCCAGAATGATAAAATCAAACGATATGGAGTCAATGGCGGCTTGCACCTGACGGGCATAGTTCTGTAATGTACCAGTCAAAAAGGCCTGGGGGAAGAAGAAGCCACCAATCCAGTACGCGTTGGGCTTCCCATTGTCGTACCAGTTCTGGACGAACTGAATACGTCGGACTAAATCATCCACCCAGCTGGAGAGTGGCTTCAGAGAGGGGTATGCCAGAGCGGTCCACGCATCAGGGACGCGGTTTACAAAGAAGCTGGAGCCAACCGCTTCTAGTTCCGCCGACATCACCATTTCACCCCGAATCGCCTTGGAAAATCCCGCCAGGTTTTCATGGATGTAATTTAACAGTTTATTATACCGGAATGCCTCCTGCACCAAAACCGTATTCATCGATTCCTCGTATTTGGTAGGGTACTTTGCCGTGAAAGCGCCCAGGTCGAACGGCTGGGGGAGCTTACCCTGTATTTCCTCCGTCGTTTGCATAAGTAGCTGCTCACGGTTTGGTCCGCTACTACTCGCGCCGCCCACCGACACTAAAGTGAGAACCGTAGAAAGAACACTGTTGGCGACGTTTTGGGCACAAGTGATGTCTGCGTTATCGTGCAGACCAAATATTTCAGGCAGTGGGTTGAGTGGCCACGAGCTCAAGTAGTCCAGGTAGTACGCTTTGACGCCGGGTTCGATGGTTTGATAGGTGCCTGAGGGCGAGAACTTGTAGCCCACGTTTAACACCTCAGGTGTCATGTAGTGGGTAATCATCGTCATGACACAGCGCCTATCCCAGTCATCGGTGACTCTACCACCATAGTTAATCTCCCCGGTGAGAAAAGTGAGGACATCGAAAGGGATCTCTTCGTACATGGCCATAAACTTACGCAGTTGAAGAAGACACACCTTTCGGTCGGAATCGTTAAACTCGTACGCAATGTTAAACCCTAACGAGCCAAACTTTCTTCGCTCCTGAATCACACCATGAAAGAGGCACAACGAAAAGACCATTTTTCGGAAGTCATCCGTGTTGGTTTCGTGTTCCAGGTCTTCCGGAGAAAAGGCGTAGTACGATCGTGTGACATTCGCTCTTAATCCCATGGGGGGCTCATTGGTCATCTTGACCGAGCTCTGCAACACCGCTACTGGGAAGGTGGAGGAAGGCATCGAGGTCAACCAAAGACGAAATTCCTTTTTCACCGTCTCTGGAGTGAATCCCTCCACAATACTTTCCAAAGTAGGCATCCATGATGTCGCCAGGTGACAGTTCTGCAACAGAATCCACTGACCTCGCTCACGTGCGTTATTGATCAGTTCCTCCGCCTTTTTCCCCTGTCCTTGACCAAGGGAAACCTTGTCCAGTTTCTTCAGCATGTTCATCGATTCAGCGAACCGAAGTAAGTCGTTCATTGGGTCTGAACCGGGTGAATTGATGAAGATAAGAGGGGTCAAACAATCACTATCCTTGTAAGCATCCAAGAGGTCAAAGGTAGGCACCACAATGTACCGCTCCCCGATAAAGTGTTTTACAAAGGACTGAATAGCTGGACTGACTTTATCCATTCGGAAGCAGCGGGTCACAATGAGCCGTTGCATCGGAGATAACTTGTCATTGTACTCCCCGGCCAAGGGAAAACTATCGGCATCGGGGGAATCGAACAATTTCTTGTAGTGGTCCACGTTTTCCTTTACGTGGGTGGAAAATCCCTGAAAGGCGCTCAAGTGGGTAGAGATGAATTGAATCTCATTCCAACTTGCCTCGGTCAGCCAGGAAGGGTCGGGGTTGGGCTCTACGTTGGTCAGCGATGCGGTGGGACCAGTGAGGGCGTACCGATACTCATTCTCGTCAATGTCACCCCGGAGTTGGATGATGCTGCAACACAAGTAGAAGGAAAACATCAATTTATGCTTCTCAAAGAGAGATCGGCACACATTGCAGTAGAAGGAATAGGTAAAGAAATCCATCAGATTTTCTACTCGTTGGGTCACTTCTTCGGCTTCCTCGGTCTTCTCTATTGCATTAATGAAAAGATTGATAAACCACTGTAGAGAAAATTGATACATAGGATCGGTCACAGACAGCTGGGCGACGCAGAAGAAGAGCAAAGAGCCCCTCTCCGCATGTGGTCGGTACTTGTTACGCGTTTCATCAATCACTTTTTCTGTTTCCTTTGCCTTTTCCAATGCATCATTAATTTCTATCGATTTTACTTTACTCTTCTCCAGCGTTTCAATCAGCTCTTCCTGCTCCAAAATGTCGCCCTCCGCCTCCTCCAAAAGGCGCAAAATGTTATCCTGTAGCCCCTTCAACTCCTTATTCTTCTCTGCATTGTCTTTCGTGAGTCTCTGCTTCTCTTGCTCGAGGTCATTACGTTCCTTCTCCACCGTTTTGCCTAGTAATTGATCTTCCAAGCCGTTTTGTGTGATGAAGAAATTCAGTAGGGAAACGGTAACGATAGTTTCGGGGGTGTAAACCGGATTGGGTAGCTTGGTCGTCATGTACAACTTGAAGTTTTTATCGTAAGGGATGGCGCTGTCACCGATACGGATGTGAGGGGTGCTTCCAATGAGGAAAATGTTCTTGAGCAACACTGGTTCCAGCGCGGCATCAAGGGAGTCACCGATATTTTCCAGTAAGCAGGGCAAACCCAAACGAATGGAATTCTCCACCGTCTTCATAAACTTATCGTTGGAGGCTTTACAGATCTGTAAATTACTTTCCTTGTACACCCGACGTATCCACGCGTTGGCCTGACCTTGGGGATCGATCAGCAATGGCCAATTTCTCGACCGCGACATGATAATGGCGTTTTCGGTGGAGGTGGCATCCGTGGGCAACCCAAACAACTGCCACTCCTGAATCTGTACTGGGTCGCCCGAGGTGGAAACGAGATCGAAGTGCTCACTTGTTTCAATCCCCAACGCTTTGAGCTGTTCCCCCCATGTGGTGAGTAACTCCTTGCGATACGGAGCCGTCAGTGGTCCGCAGTAGGCAACGGTAGCGGCAGCAATCAGCATATCGCCCACAACACACTTCTCCTCCACCTTATAGCGGGCCACTAAATCAATCCAGCGGGTCTTCTCCCCTCCTAGACCGTCGATCAGTCGGGCAGCGCGATTCAACTTTAGTGTCGTCTTCTCCATCTCTTCCTCCAAGGCGGTTTGGGTTTCCATAGCTTCGGTGTAATCTTTTTCCAGCTTTTCTACAGCGGCGATAACTTTGTCCAGTTTTGCCCTGGTCTCACGCAGGGCGGCGGTGACTTGCTCTAACTCCTCCTCTGCAGCGGACAGCTTTTCACGGAGGGGTTGAATTTCTCGGTTGACGAAGAACCACTCATACATGGCCCGCACCCACAGACACATGGCCATACACGGCACCGACACACTACGCACCTTCTCGGGTTGAAACTCTTCATTGTCGTAGTAGACCTTGATCTTTTCGATTAGATCCATTTCCATCGCGTCACGATTGAAGCCACCCTTGTCTGCCGGTTGCACCATGAGGTCCAGCAGCCGGTTCGCGTCCTTCATGTAAGACTTTGCACACAGCCACCAATCCGGGGTCTTCTTTCCCCCTGGAGGGCCAGAGTAAAACTCTTTAGGACAGCTACCAAAGGTGAGGAGAAGCGCCACCGCTTCCATGACGTATTGTACTCCCTTCGGAGGATTTTGGTACTTGTTTAACTCGGAAATTTCAGAAGCCTTAATCTTGGAGAGCACTTTTACGGCCTCCGCCAGCGCCGGCTCCGCCTCTGCAAGACGATCGGCGCACTCCTTCCTCATTTTGGCACATTCTTCTGCCTTTAAGGTAGCCTCACTCTCTTCACTGCGCGCCGCCGCCTCCTGTACGGCAGCCTCCTTCTTGTCTACCGCGAGCCGCTCCATCATCTTGGCGATTTCAACCTTTTTCTGTTCCAACACGGGTTGCTGTTCCTTTAGTTGAGACTCCAGTTCCGCGACCCGCTCCTCTGTATCCCTCAGTTTATCGAGACCGTTTTCCAGTCGAAAACGCTGTTGGCGAATGAATTCCCGCTTCTCCGACTCCATGGACGAGTAGTTTTGGAGCAAGGTAAGATAGGACGTCGGAGTAACATACGACCTTCTTCGAGTCTCAACAAAAAACCGATTCGTTGTCTCGGAGGCGGCCAAGTGGAACGTTTTGAAACAGTCGGACAACTTTTCCTCCAACTCGTCCGAAACCTTCAAATCACTCTTCTGAAGCTCTGCCTTGGCCACAGACTCTAGCGCCTTGGCGGGCCAATCCGCGAACCAATCAATCGTACAGCACGCAATCAATGACGGGAACATTCGCATACGGGTACGAAAGACTTCGCCGATGGGAGAAAAGGCGAGCACGACGTGTAGGTTAGACCGCACCTCCTTGATAAACCGTGCATACACGGAAACTTTCGTGGTGGGCAAGCCCTCCCCAACACAAATCCCTCTAAATTTTTCGTTGATTAACTCCAAGTCTTGCTCTTCGAAAACATTAGGAATGTCACCCGACGTCAAAAGACCGGCGACATCCTCTACGAAGGTGGAATGAATGAGCTGAGTATCCGAGATTAAAAACGTCTGAACCCTCTCTTCCTTACCGCACTCCATCATCAGGTTCGCCATAGCCTCGTGCCATTCCTTGACGCCAAAATTCTTCGTGATCTCGACCGTAAAAATATCCATTCCGGGGATCAGATGACAAGCTAGACGAGTCAATGACTTCCTTCCAGAACCACCAATACC
Organism: Angomonas ambiguus; assembly: GCA_019695575.1. Taxonomy (NCBI): domain Eukaryota; phylum Euglenozoa; class Kinetoplastea; order Trypanosomatida; family Trypanosomatidae; genus Angomonas; species Angomonas ambiguus. Next base: position 67,115 of record JADNSB010000083.1, on the reverse strand, counting down.
AAGCAGGAGACAGTGACCGTTAGGTTGCTGAAGCACACGGGAGATTCGACAAATGTGCTCAATCGCATCTAGAAACAATACCAGACTCATGGGGGTCTCATTCTCATCATTGTAGGCCTGGAGCAGATCATTAAACCGCTTCGTCAGTAGGTCCATATCTTTAATTTGCTCGTACTGGTTGGTATCGGACAGAAATCCTCCGAAAATCAATCGTTCAGAGTCAATAAGCTCCGAGTACGACTTTTCTAATCCAAGGCTCTGTAACTCGGTGTTAATAAACCCAACAAACGTCTCTTTATCATTGTCGTCGATCAAACGATCGTAAAAGATCCTCTGTGCCTCATGAATCCACAGTTTAGTCAGAGTTTCAACGTCGGGGATGTTTTTCTTATCTCCTTTATAAATCTGCGGGAAAATACGCATCACATCACGCATGTTGAAGGAATAGTGAACATGAGATGGGGTGGGCAAAAACGTCTTGGAGCAGTTCGAGAACAACCGTAGGGTGGAGTCCACTAGGCGTTTACTCAACTGCGTCACATCCTCGGCAACCCCCCCGTTGCGGAACCCAGCCCCCACAATGGCGTTGAGAATATCCCGTTTGGACATTTCCGACATCTCGGGAAAAGACAAGTAGTTGAAAAATCGCATGAAACGGTTCGAGATGTTAGATCGACCACCGCCCGGGGGTCCCATGGCGAGTACTAGGGAGCAGTCAATAATCTGATTGAAGCGCGGAACGCCTGTGAAGGTGTAGAACCCGTCTTGACCGAGTAATTGTCTTAGAAGTTCCAGCGGCGGTTGCGCACCGTATTTCTCTTGCTGGGGAAGGTTCGTGTCGTCTACAAAGATAAGGAAATGCTTCCCGGGAGGAGCGCCGTAGACGTTGGAGCGTCGTTTATCAAATTTCGCCATCAGCGAGTTCAACAGTAGGGGTGCTTTGGTTTGAGCTGAAAAGGTGAAGGTGAGTCCCAGAAAACTCGGCCCCAAATCACTTCCCAGAATCAATTTAGAGACCTGAACGGACTTACCGGTTCCGGTAGGACCCACCGCCGCCACGTTAACTTTCTGGGAAAGCAAATGGCGTAGGACGTACTCTTGACGGGTGTTATCGACCGTGGGGACAATGATATCGTCAAACTTAGTGCCTCGAGGAATTTCAGCGACTCGCCTCAACGTCTTCCAGTGGACCCAGCCGGACTCTCCGTTTTCATCGGAAGGGGTGGGGTAGTACTGGTAACAGTAGTCATAAACGGTATCGCCAGCCTCCAGGGTGGGGAGAAATTCGGTGTGTTGAAGGTCAGTGGCGAGGGAGTACAACTTGTTACTAAATAGCTCGCGGCCATTCTCGTTGCACGTCGAGCCCACACTCCACACGAGGGAAAAGAAAAATAATGGGACAATGCTCTCCTGGATGACCGCCTCCTTCTCTGGTGCTGGTGCCGCAGACTTTGAGGTCCGGAAAGAGACGAAAAATCCTTGCATCATGCGGAAGAAGGAATAAATAAGACCACTGCGGGTAGAGGGGACGTACTCCTTAAGGGCCTCCCGTGTGAAGGTGACAAGCGGGTCGAGGTAGTGTTGTGCGAACTCGGACAGTCTTTCTTTCTGGGACTGCATTTCTGAAGGGAAGGTGGCGACCCAGGTAGCGATAGACGCGGAGGTGGGGACGCAGGTTTCGGGATCTAGGTAGATCATACCGCAACGAGATACAGTGGCAGGGGAGGCGACCGCGAGATCTTCCACCTCGAACATCATCACCATGTCCCGATTCATTGAAATGATTTCACCAGAAACCAAGCATAACTTTTTGTTTTCATCGAGCACCGTATTCATGGATTCAATCCACAGAGCGTCCACCGGGCCGTCAAACACAACCCAGTGCTTTCCTATCAAGTTGCCCTCATCCCCATACTTTGCCGCACGTCGGAATAGAATGCAAAGAATACCATCCTTCCATTCTCCATTTTCATCGTAGGCACCGTAGAGTTGATCCATGGTCACCGCTTTCGGGTTGCACACGTGAGTATACACCTTCATAAACTCTCTCGAGCCCATATCTTTACCCTTTGCCTGTTGAGCGGCGCAGGAAGACAACGCGTTTTGCAACGTTGTGTACGCAGTGGATTTACCACCACCAGTGGGACCTACCAACATCAAACCGTGGCGGAGCGTCGTGACATCGTACAGTTGAAGGCACTTTTTGATGAAGCTTTCAACAGGTTGAAGGGAGTGGGCAGAGATGTCCTCCTCCAAGGCCTTTACAATGGCACCATAGTCCGTCTGGGGTAGGGCGGTTCCGGGGAATAAATCACTGATGATACCCTCGAAAAGGATGATATCATCCTTCAAGAACTTGGGAACATTGGAGTCTCGTAAAGCACGAAGTAAGAGTACGTCTTCGTTTTCATCAGGATGTTCTCGCTTATTCAAACCGGCGGCGGAAATCACCGTGTTCACTGCACGCATACCAAAGTCATAGTGATCCTGTGACGACAGCTGTTCGGAGCTCAGCTTGAATGTCATCACCATCTTCTGGGCCAGTGCACGGGCCTTTTTATATCCGTAGGAAAACAGACGAATTTCACCAATCATGGCATAGTCCGTACCATACAAGCCACCGGTCGGAACAGCACTTTCAGGTTATCGGGTAACTCGGTACGCCCGCATAACCAGGGTTCATGGTAATAAAGATGGCGTGCGTGGATCGACGACGATTTCACTTTCTTCAAAAATAATTCTATACTGTTTCGTGAGACACGCCTGTTGCAGATCCGTTACCTGTTGCGCCACGACAGAAAGCACTTCGACATCGATACGATTGAATTCATCGAAACAGGCCCACGCACCCGTCCAGCCCAACCCTTTGAAAAATTTAGCCATCGACAGGTATGTCATACCCTCTTGACAGTTGAACACCACACACTGCTTCGCTAACGCCTTCGCCAAGTCTTTCGTTGTTTCTGTTTTACCCGTACCAGCAGGGCCAGCGGGGGCCCCACCGAGGCACAACGCCAGTGCCCCAGTCAAGGTAAGGTAGATGCGATCGGTCAGCGGGGTGACCACCAAGCGGCCAGTGTTGCCGAGGTACTCTCCACCGTAGAGAAAGTGGGCATCGACCTGACGGATGTGACAGAAGTTATCGGAATGATCAAAGTAGAAGCGTAGCTGCTTCATCCACTCGAAAGATTTGGCACTGGATACTTTCATTTCACTCATGTTGAAGATAGTGTCCTTCGCATGCACCTCAATCGTAATCAGTGCTCCCATATTGATTCTCTGTAGGGCGGAAAGAGGGGACTGAACGACATCCACCAACTCGAATAATTGCTTATCCAGAAGGGTGTAAAAGTCGGAAACATGACCCACTTGTGACATGGCTTCTTCGCACCCTTGAGTCCAGAAAATCTGCGCGACAGCGATCACCGCCTGCGCACACCACTCTAGTACCCACTTGGGTCGCGGTGTGGATAAATAAGACTCGTAAGACAGCTTTACCTGATTGTGTACTCCATCCTTCATCAATTTCTCCACCTTTTGCAGCCAAATCTCCACATTCCCCTCCGGTATAACCTCGTTAACCGCAGGGATGTATTCACCCTCCACACTATGGTAGCCGACAATCTTCAGCTCGTCCCACTCCAGATGATGAATAAACTCAAAGAGTTTCGAAATATTAGAGTCAATCTTCTTCACCTCCCTCCCTTGGGACAATATATCCAACAGCTCCTCATCGGAGAGAAAATAAAACCGCGGAAATGTCTGTCTCTTGTCAGCCAGATAATCGTTCAGACCACGTTGTACCTCTTCCAGAGTTCGGTTCGCCTCGCGTAAGTGGTCCAACAGCTTGTTAGCCCCTAAGCAGAACTCCAACACCAGAGGCTGTTGTTGGACATTCCCCATGATACGTCTCCAAGTCTTGTCCACCTTCTCAAAAAGTTTCGTCAGTTTGGGTAGCTGATTGGCGATATCGTCGGAACTAAAAATGGGTTCCAAATACCGCCACGCACGTTGACACTCCATCCACTGCTCCAGTACATCTGAGATCAGATTCAAAGACCTCTCCCAGTCCGTGATGGCTTCTTCAAAGTATTTCTTAAAGGGGGAAAACTGTAGTTGCTGCGTGAGATTGAGGTGCTCATCGAGAAGTTCGACAATTTCCGTCGTATCACGAAGAATAAAGGTGCCGGTTTCCTTGTACTCGTCGATGGAGAAAGCACGTCCGTCCCACTTTGCCCGCATTTCATGGAGTGTCTTTTCAATCTGCGACTCCTTTGCAGCCACCTCACAGTAACTTACAATTTCCTCCGTGTGGGCCAGCAACGGCTCACAGTCTTCCAACAGCATGATGGTTTCCCCTGGAACTAGTTTGGTATTGAGTTTCTCCGACAGACCTTTCCAATGTCTCTCCTTCATGCCTGGGTGTCGCAGCGAGGTTACGAGAGGCACCCATGGCTTAAAGGCATCGATTTTCCCTCGTAGCTCTTCCACAATGTTCAGTGTACCAGTTTTATCCTTGAACGTCTTGGCCAAGCTGGCCATCGTTTTGGCAGAAGTGTTGACCGTATTCTCAATTTCTTCAGCGTCCAGCGTATCAAAGGCGTCTGTGTTCCATCGACGGTAGGACTCTTGCCAGTTATAGGTGGTGAGCCACAAGTCGCTGTAGGGCTTAAACTCTTTATCGAGTTCAAACACGTTGCGGTAGTCCGTCGGACGATCGTTAAATAAGCGCTGATCATTATTAATCGAGCGAGCTGCATCGATGCATTGACGAATTTCAATGTTCTGCTTCTTCACCTCTGCCGCCACCTTGTCTGCTTCGCTCGCATCGGTGTATTTTGAAAAAGTAGCCACAATACGCTGTAGCTGCTCCACGCGTTTTGAAAACTCTTCTTGCTCCTTTGCCAGAGAGGCGTGTAACTCCTCTTGCGTCTTTTCTAGCTCCTTTTTAACACTCATCGTCCGTAGTGCCAGCTGACGGGGCCACGCAATCGCTTCCCACTTCTGACGCGACTCATCGTCGGTCAACTCATACTGAAAGCTCTCTAAAATGGCGTAGTGTTGACGGGCCTCCTCAATCGATCGTACTAGTTCCGCTACAGGCTCCCCCATATTGTCCATATACTGCAACAGCTCGAACAGCTTTTCTGGAGTTTGGGGTTGCTTTTCTATTACTTTCGTAATCGCGGTAAACTCATCCCGAATTTGAGTAGATTTCTGTTTCGCTGTGGTGGAGATGTACTTCATAATCAGCAGTGCAATATCCTCCTCCTTTCTCGCCATTAAGAAACGGAAAGATTGGCAATTAACGACAAAGTTTCCTACGGTTAGGAAGGGGGGAATGCGATCCGAAACAGTACGTTTTGCCTTTAAGTGTTTCAAAATCTCCTCCTTCATCTCGTCAAGGGAGTGTTCTTCTGCGGCGTAGTCGGCGATAAATTTTTCCTTATCTAAGCGAAGAAGTGGCAAGAGTTCGTCGTAGGTTTCGAGGTACGCCTGAAGAGGCTCCTGAGCGATGTGAAGTGCCTCGCGCACGCGATCGCGAAATGCCCGAACGCGTTCTTCATCCTGACGCACAAAATCCAGATAAGGTCCATCGTCGTCACGGCGCCAGAAGTACTGCGTCATAACGTAGCGTTCCACTTGTGGGATCGCCTCGGTGCACGAAATAGCATCGTTGAAGAGGTCCACTATAACTTTCTCAAAATCCTGATACGAGATGGAATAAGCAAAGCACTTTCCCCCTTCGATTAGATCAATAGAAAAAAGCGGTTGCTTCTCTATACAATCATCAGCATCACTACCAGGCCAGCTGTTCTTTACGGTCGTCATATCGGTTACGGTCACCGTAAACTCACAAGTCTCTTCCAAGAACTCCGTGAAGGATTGCAAGGAGGTGTACACCAGTTGAAATAAAGTGTCTTCCATCATAAATTTGACCGTGGAGAAAAATTTCTTCAGTTTAGACATTTCATAAATATCTTGCTTGGATTCCTTTACATTTAACCACCCTTTACCGGCAGAGTTAAAGCTCTCCGTGATTACCGCACAAACGTTCTTTAGCCAGTCTCCTTTCAAGTACTCTGAAACTTTCTTGAGGTGCTCTTTTTGTCTTCGTTCAAAGACCTCCAGCGACATTTGTCGTTCCTTCGGGAGATCAAATAAACAACCCTCCAACACGGTGAGACACTGTTTCTGAACCCCAGTAAGGGCGGATACGACTTCCGGTTGCGTAAAATACGTCGAAAAGGAAAACATCTTTTCGTTTTCCTCAAAGTTGAATTCCTCCGACTCGGTTTCAATCACCGTACCGGGATCCCCCTTTTCCGTCCTAGAAATCGCCACGTTCGGTCCCTTCACCAACTCCTCTAAGTTCATGTGGGTAGTTCTAGCGACCATCCGTAATACAGCGTCGTCTTGCTTCATCCTCTCTTGTAAAAGAATGCGGTTGTGACTTCGCTGCCATTCTAACGTGATCTCTTCAATCAGAGCCTCGGAGCGGACCTTCACCTCGCTGAACTCGGACTCCGAAAGCTGAGGAATACTGGTCCCCAAGTGGCGGAGTCGGTTCGCCATTCCTTCGTCAAGACCGGCTACCCCTTCGGTCGGCATAGCATCGCAACAGAGACGGTAGCGAATCCACGACATCGCCTTCTCCCGCTGCAGGTGGGCATTCAGCAGCCGTTGTACATACATGATGGGGTCCTCCGCCAAGAGGCGGACAAAGAGGCGAGGGACGACCTCCACCTCATTTCCATCCGCGGAGGAGGGGCCCCACTTGACGTGGACCTCGTTCTCCGCTTCATTCCAGTCTACAACACGACAAGGGACCATGCAGTAGGTGTCGTCCCGCAAGGTAATACCCTCTGCAGGGAGGAACTGTCCCGCCTCGTCTGGGTTGGAACGGGCAATCTCCATCCATTCATCGGGGTTTCTAGATTCGTAAGAGGTGTCATCGAACAACTCTAGTGGTAACTTATCACTACTCTTTCTTGCCAAATCATCCAAGTCCAACTTGCTAATCTGAATGAGATAAGAAGTGTTCTGACTGTCGTATAATCGTCGACGTCGCTCAATTTCAATCTTTCGTGGAACTCTACCACGCTCGTGTTCGTAAGGCACCTGAACCTTTGGTTCAAAGGAGGCTGGGTGAGCTTCTGGGAACAAGAGCGAGGTTTCTTTATAGGTACTGCTAATGGGTGGTTGTTCCGTGGCACTCCCTAGATGCTCCATACTTGGAGTAGAGCCTTCCGTACCACTGTGTTGGCTCCTCACAGTGGCACGTTGGAACTCTGCCTTCACCTTGTCAGGTTCATTAGGGTCTGGCCTCAAAAAACTTCGCAACATGTTTTACAGATGTTTGTATATATATTCAGATATATTCAAGTGTTTATTCTAAAACTAGAAACAAAACGAATGAACAGAAAGAAAGACAGTAATGTAGAGAAGAGCAAAGTAAAAAAATACAAAAAAACACTTGTATTTCCGTCGCAGTAATCAACACTATATATTAACATTTTGAAGTAACATGTATCACCGGTACCAACATCCGGAAACGAGAGAGAGAAAATGAGGTAAAAAACTACAACAACAATGACAACAATGACAACCGAAAGGGGGGAAAAGGAAAAAAAAAAAGAACTATGGCTAACTTGTACAGAAATAAAAAAAAAAGTTCAATTCTTTAATAGCTTCAACAACTTTGACGCCTCAGTTACCCCACTTCGGCTTTTATTGGAGCCAGTGGCAGCGTAATTGGACAAGGCAGTGGTTAACTGTTCAATGGTGCCAATTTTCTGAATATCCGATTTCTTTTGATTTTCTACGGAATGGCGCATTGCTTTTAGAAGAAACTCTGGTACGGTTGGGAATGGACTTCCGTTCAACGCCGACGTCAACGTTTCGACTCCCAGAGGGGATAGGACTTCAGTTTGGGCTGCTGCCGTCAGACGTGCTAGATCAAACACAATGGAAGCGCAACCCTCCGCAGTAGTTTTGCTTTCCGACAAACAAAGGGGCAAGTAAAGTGTCCGAATAGCGTCATTGTTTAAGAAATCTAAACACATTTGTGCGTTTTTGGAAGTGGGATCTACCGCTGTCTTTTTCAGAATGTAAGCCGTCAGCTCGCAACACGACTCCACAACATTTTCGAGTCCCTTGGACTGAGCGTTGGCAAGAGACTGAACCAGAAACTCCGCCAGTTTTTCGTGGAGGACATACGAGAGGTATTCCTCCTTTCCACTGTTGAACAGGGTCAGGTAGATTAAACTCAACGGAGGACTCAAGTCAATCTCCCGTGCTGTGTTGAGATACTGAACAAGAGACTTGAGAAACTCTTCCGAAAGCTTCGGTACCAGCAACTTTGGCATCCACTCCCCACAAGTAACAAGGAGTCGTACGGTGGAGGACGGAACAGGGTTCATTTCCCCCAGGAGGGCAGAAAAGTTATTGACCACAGCGTTCACTACAGTGGTGACGGCTCTTACCACTACGGCATCCTTGGACAGTTTGGGGTCAGATGACATTGGGGTCACGACAGAAGTCAAGTAACGAATCGCGCAAAAACGCCTTTCACTTTCCTTTTGCTGCAACATTTCGGCATACGTCTTTATCAAAAACATCGCTATGTAACTATGATATTGAAGCACGGTCTCTGGTGTTTGAGCTAAGCGGTCGCTAATTCCATTAAAAGAGTCTTCGTAGGCGCCGTACATGGTGTTGGAGATGGACTTCTCAATACAGTCCGCCAAGCTTTTAAACACATCCCTCTGTAAGGTAACCATAGAACGGATGGTATTGGCACTCAATAACTGCTGAAGGGCGGAAAGATAAAAAGGGGTCGTTGTGGAAGAGACCTTCTGTGCAACAAAGCTCATCTTTTCCGATACAAAAAGGCTAAGATAGTTGCTCAGAACAGTGGAGCACTGGGTGATGTAAGTGTCCTGTTCTCGCATGATTCGATCCATGAGAAGGACGTGTCTACTACTGGCTAACCTCGAGAAAGTGGTCCCCCCTAGACAACCTATGAAGCACATAAAGAGAAGTGTCTTTCCCCGGGAGGCAATCGAGTAGGAATCAATCCCTTCGCAAATTCCCTCTACAATTTCGTCACTGCGGTCGCCAATCTCGGACAGTATTTGATCGGTATCAGTGGCAGAAAGAAGGCTAGGGGCCAAAGAAGGGGAGTCAGAGTAGCACGACGCCCAGGCACTGGTATAAGGGTTCTTCGCCGCTACCATCGCACGAACCAACGCATAGTTCAAAAAGGTAAGGAGCAGTTGGGCCGTTCGGTGTATACTGGTCTTTTTGAGTATTTCACCATACATACCAGTAGGGACCCTAGTCGAGTTTAACACGACTGGGATTAAGCTGTCATCGACTAGGGTGAGCTTCATGGCAGCGCACAGACCACTGGAGCGCATGTGGTCCGCTTTGGAGCCGGTGGAGTTATCGGTGAAAACCGTCAGAAGCGCCTCCACCACCTCCGGGGAGCAAAACGCAAATCGAATCATATGCTTGTCGGACACAGATCCCAAATTTTCTAGTGCTTTGGAGGCGTAATGTTTGTACACTTCATCCGATGAAGAAAGTGCTTCTAAAAATGCCCCTCTCGCTTCCTTAGGATCGATATTCCATGGATCCCTCTCCTTTTCCGGACGAACCGCAATGTAAAACAACAGCTCCCCCACACACGCCATCAACTTTCGCTTCACCGTAATATCAGGCTCGTTTCTACATAGTTTTATAGTATTGGGTACTACATTAGACTTGGCCAAATCCACGTGAATAAAAGTGGTGTGTCGTACTAAAATACCCATAATGGTGGCCGCCGCTTCCCGGAAGGCGGGAGAGGCATCCATCTGCCCCGCTAATTTTACACAGAGAGTCATTACGGAACTATTCACCAGAATGTTGGCCGTGGTCGAGTCTGGACAGATACCCTCAAAGTAGCGCATAATGTTAAGCTTGTCGTCATAGCTGACGGAGTTCGAAGAGAGTGGTTTGTACACCGCGGTGATGAACTGGGTTAACTCTGTGTTGCCGAGAGTCTTGATCTCCTTCAAGGTAAGCGGCTTGAAGGTTAACGCCTGTGCGTCAAACTGTTTCTCAGTGTAGTGTTCAATACGGTTATTCATGCAAAGAGGGCGAATGTGAGCATCGGAGCCGTGGAGAAGGACTTCATCAATGTTGGTTTTGGCAAACAAACCATTCGCGAAGGATTCAATCTGCGCCTTTGTATAGCGGTCATCGGCCCCCGCGGAGAGCTTCCGGGTGGTGCCGCTTGTCGCACTTTGATACTGTTTCTGTGCCAGTCCAGCGCCCCGTCGGTTAGGCACCGCATTGGTATTACCGTCCACGTCACTGGTGGTCGTACTACGGTTCGAGGCGATGTTGCCCTTCTGGGAGGCTCGCCGACTGACTAGTTTACTGTTATTCGAAAACTCCTCCGCAGGCTTGCCATCCGGGGTGCCAGTGCTGAGCTGGGAGAAATTGGTCTCCTTGTCAAAACTCACTTCAGCCGTCGCAGTTTCGTCGACGCTAAGACGACCAGATGACCTTACCTCGGGTCCGTGGGCCTGCACCGCCCGCGCTACCGCTGCCCGGGTATCCAACATGTTCTTTCCATAGTTCCCCTTCAAGGCCTCAAAGGCCGGCTGGGGAGGAAAGCTAGTCGGTAGAACCAACTGACCCTCCCAGAAGGGACTGGCGGCGATGTCCTCCCAGGTGGCCCGTTGGAGCGGGTTTTTTTCTAATGTGATTTTTAAAAGATTATTCAGATGAGGATTCGCCCCCGCAATTGGTTTGAACGGTTTGGTGAGGATGGCGGTAATTAACTCGCTCAGTGTGTTGCCCGTAAAGCATGGGGTAACGGTGGCCATCTCGTACAGAACACACCCAAAGGACCAAATATCAGAGGCCATGGAGGCGGACGAGTTGGCCAGTAAAAACAGTTCGGGCGCCATATACATGGGGGCCCCCAACAGTGGCCTCTCCACCGCCTTCTCAAAAGTGCAGGACAGACTAAAGTCAAAGTAGCGAAGCGTGGCGGTGGCGTCCATTAACAAGTTGGATGGCTTTACATCGTTATTAAGAATACCCTGGGAGTGCATAAACGCTAATCCACTAGCAATATCCCCACCAAACGCCCTTACGGAGGGATCGGAAAGTTTCTTTCCTTGAGCTAGAATCGACTTGAGGTCACCCCCGGTACAGTATTCGGCAATCACCCAGAGATGGTTATTCGTTTCGTACCAGTTGTGGAATCGAATCACGTTGGTGTGATTTAACGCCCTTAGTGTTTGAACAGAGTTCAACACAAAAGGTCGCCTCCCTTTTTCTATAGAGGAGATGGCATAGTAATCAATAGTGTTCCTCCGACGCCCTTTGTAAACTGCACTCCAACTTCCTTTACCAATTTCATCATTCAACTGATAATTGTTCATGGGGTATGGTCACTTATCGTTCTAAGAAAGTTGAAGTACAATAACAACAGAAATTTCAAACCAAACAAACAGAAAAAAAAAAAAAAACTCTCTATACAAACAGCTGTAAAACAAAAACAGAAAAAGTGATAAAGCTACGGGTTCTAAAAGAATGATAGAAAAGGGAAAATACGAGAAAAGCGAAAAAAAAAAAATAATTATTAGCTGCCCCAGGAAGGAGCTGGTAAGGAAGCTCTCAGAAATGTATACCAAAGGGAGGAGGAAGAAAAAAAAAAGAAGTCACTGAGAACACTTGGCACAAGTAGTGTGGTACAAATTTGGAGGAAAAAAAAATATATATGAAATATTTACGGTACACAGAGTGATAAAATGACAGAAAACAAGACAGAAACAAAAGGAAATAGTTCCTATCGCTTCGATCCAAGGTCATATTTTGCCTTCGCACCTCTTACGACTTGGGTGATATATTTGTGGAAGAAATCCACATAGAGAAGAGTCTGTACGATCCCGGCAAACACCGAAACAGCGTTAAACTTACCGTACCTTACATAACGGACGCACCAGTGCACCAAGTAAAAGGCGCGATACATACCTAAACAAAAGAGGTAGTGAGAAGTTAACGCTTCGTACCGTTCTGTGTATTGAAGGAGAAAGATTTGAGGTAAAATGGCGACCGCCTCAAGGTACTGAGAGAAGGCCCATAATATCTCTACCACCAAGCCCAGTCGCGGTTTTCGGTGAAAGAGAATTGCCAACACCAGACATGCGACTATGAGATAAATAATGCGGAAAGTGTCGTTATCACGGTCGTAGGTGGATTTCCATGGGTTCTTGTAGCGGATGAGAAACACCACATACCAAGAGACAAGGAGAAAAATAATCTTCATGACGGAGTTGTAAAGATTGATGTACACCAAAAACAAATCAATGTATCGTGTGGTGTACACCAGTGCAAACAGGAACATTGACTTGAGCGAGATACCGGCTGCACTACGCTGTCTCAACATCTTTGTCAACAGTACAAAGAACGACGCCAGATGAAGCAAGTCGCCGGTCAAACGGATATAGCTGACCATTAGTAATAATATATGTATTCCTTTTTTATTTTTCTTTAAAGTTGAGCCTTATTGTTGTAATGTTGTAAGTAGTAAATCTACGACTACTGCTTGAAACATAAGAAAAAAAAGGTGGTAGAAGGGGGAGAAAAAAAAAATAGCATAAACCCCCTATTTTGAAGTTTCATTGAGCTCTCTGGACACAAAATGCTGAAAGAGAAATATTTTATCACGGAGATATACTGCTTTGACAACCCTAATAACTTCTTCTCTTTCTTCTACGGAGAAACAATTTATGCAACAGCTTCTGTAGTCTGGTCCTTGGCTGGAGAAACATGAAACTAAAGGTGCTTTCCTCACTGCTTACAGGTTGTGGTTATTGTTCTTGTTACCGATGCGGTTGCCGTGTCCGCTTCCATTTTTCTTCGATATGACGCTTTACTATTCCTTCTCCTCTTATTTTTTCTTTTTTCCTCGCCTACTCCTTTGTCATGGAGCGGATTGGGAGAATAAGAGGATTCATCTGCGCCATGTAAATGAGTGCCCACGACATCCAGCAGCAGAACACTCCCACCATGACAAGTACACGGACCAACTCCACTTGACTCTTCGCCCACAACGACGCCGTAACGACTCCTACAATGGCGATAAGCATGAAGCACAGTGTTCCTAAAAGAAGGCCCATTTTGTTGGTGTTACGGTTATTGTTCTTTAGTGTTATTAACGATAAGTGTGGTGAATACTACTACTAGGAGAACCCTTGAATCTAAACTTCAAAAGTGAAAAGGAAAACAAAATAAAAAAGAAAGAAAGAAAGAGTATAGCAAATACCAACAAAGGGGGGAGAAAAAAATATAAGAAACCGCAGAAACGGATATTGTTGTCCTGTTTTTCGACGTAAAAAGTGTTGTCGATGATATAGAAAATTTCCGCCCTTTTGTTAACGCCGTGATAGTAGTATGGGTACCTAACTGGACCCAGGTCCCTCCTCCCCAGTTGGGAACGATATATCCGACACACTCTCCCACTCCCCCGATATCTCTTGGTGGTACATCACTGCCGATCCATCCTCTGCGCTGGCGAGCAGAAACCCTCCTGCCTGAGACCACGAAAGACGCGTAATAGCACTCGATAGTCTTGGTAACTCTTTGCCGATCCACTGGTCAAACACCGTGCCGTCCTGGGAAAATACAACCAGACACCCATCCTCCCTTCCTGCCGCGATATAGGAGAGGGGGAGGCCGATGCTAGGCGCCCATGATACTTGAGTCCACACTCTATCCGGGGAGATACTTACGGGTAGAGACAGAGTAGTGGGGGTCCAAACCGACCGTGGTCTCTCCTCTCCCTCTACTGGCACAAAAGCGTGCGACCACAACGTCACCGCCGTCCCTGCGCCGCTGACTATACGAAGCGACTGTATCATGAGTGGGGAGCCCTCATCAGGGGTCAGAGGAATACTGCGGAGGCCGTCGAATGGGGTGAACGGCGCAAAGGAGAGAGAGTTAACCGTGTCGGTGGACTGTGGGGGAAACGGTTCATGATTCCACTGATTATCGTTCCCCTCCCGGTGAAAGAGGAGAATATTTCCATCCTTGCAGCCTACCGCGAACACGGCCCCATACTCGGCAGGGGCCCACACCGCGCACAGACCCTCCGAGGAGAGAACAGTTTCGTATACTAATTGGAATTCACCGTGAGAGGAAGGGTCTTCGCTCGCGTACAGTCGTAGAGAACGGTCGTCCTCGGTACACACCAACACAGCAGACCCCCAAGCGATACAGTTAATACCACCAGCGCTACTTGGCATCTGTATCTTATCAATCACAGTCCATTCATTCTCTTGCTGGGTGTAGACACACAAGAGACCGTCTTCCCCGGCGGTCGCGAGGAGCTTGCCATCCCCACTGGCCGCTAGATCTACCACCGCTCCGGTGTGAGCAGTTTTCAGCAAAGCGTCACTCGCCATATTATTACTATTCTAGTTGCGCTGACCCCAAAAATAAAAATACAACAGTGAAAAAAAAAAAAAAGTAGTTTGAAACATCCGACCGTAAAACTGGAGGGGAGACCATAGACCAACAAATACACGAAATAAGAAGTTAAACACCACATAGTGGTAATAATGAACATTTGCACGTGAATTATTATAACGTTGCAATATCGTGTGTGTGTGTGTGTGTGTGTGAACAAGGTGGATACCTACTTTTGAATCTTCGCCAAAGATGTCTGATGTACATTCATGATTATATCAACACGTCGTTTCGCTAAAATGACGTACTTTTGCATATTAATCCACGCTCTGCCATATCTGGACTGAACTAGCATATCGATTCCTATAAATAGACCCAAAGAGGCAATCGTCACCATCACACTCCAGAACCAAACATAAGCTTCGGTTAGCTTTAGATAGTGTCGGGTGATGTATTCCGTGGCACGGTAGATGAAATAACACGGCACGGAGAGCACCATAAGGAACAGGGCATAGAATACAATCACCCAGTCACAGGAAAACGGCACTAGTGCTACATTGTGCTTGCACCGTGAGAACTGAGTCGCCTGATGCCAGTCCCCCAGAAACAAACGATGCGACTGCACCGCACGCAGCTTGGGGTGCATCTCGATCAGAGTCACCAGCGCCTGAACCGAAACTTCATCGGTCCAGTTTCGGGGAAGATCATCCAGCGAAAAGGTTTCCACCACTTCCACATTTTTGCACGCCATTAAAATGCGATGAATCGCCACCGCATCATTCCACCCCTCCAGGGTAATGTGCTCCAGTCGATGACACTTGCTCAGCACTGGGATAAGGTGAGGCACCATGGGCTGGCAGAAGCGGGACAGGTACAAATACTCCACCCCAGGGTTCCATCTAAAAATGGGTGCGATGAGCTGAGCGTCTAGTTTGTCAAAGTCCTGTCGATTCAGCGATCCAGGTACAATCACACTTTTACACCCCCTCTCAGTCCCAAACGCCCAAACGCCTTTCGGTTTACTCCGCTGAGAGGGCAGAAAGTAGGCAGTGTTGACCACGCAAGTAGGAACGTCTGGGAATCCAAATAAAGACGGATTCAGCGCGGCGTACCCCAACACTTTTTCTATACTAGACAACGACCACCGGTGCAGAGGCATCGAGCGAAAGAAGCCACGGTATAGCGGAAGGTACGGGTGTAGTTGTTTTTGTTCACTGAATGGATTGTAAAACTTGGGACGCCATCGTCTCGGTTCCATGGTGGGTCTATATACTACCTCGTAGGTCCAGCAAAAATCTAGGCTATCTTGGAGTGAAAGTAGAGGGAAGGCGCAGCGAGTGGGGATTTAAAAGAAAAAAAAATGAACCACGTACGGCAAGGAGTTACTCCTCAGACACTCAAACGCATACCAAATAATAATTAAAATATATAATAAAATCAATTAAACGGTTATTCAATACCATCCACATCGGTGGATCCCAATACGGCCTCGACCTTTTCCCGCGCTGGTGCTTCCTCTTCCTCACCCACATTATTAGTATTCGTATTATTATTAGTATTACGATTAGCCTTTAGACGTTCCTCGTCGGAGTTGTTTTTTACCTCTGTATTTAGAGAAGATGAAACGGCTGCATCGTAGTGTTTAGTCTGCTTCGACTCCTCCCCGTCCCCGTCCACATCTAAAGAAGCCCCGGTCGGTGGGACATAGTTGTCTAAACTTTCGTCGAATTCTAAGAGGAGTGTTTCCATTTCTTGAAATTCCTTGTCGTAGATTTCCTGTAGTGGTGTTTTCCCGGAATGGTTCTTGGCAGTGGGAAGCCAACCTCGCTCAAGAAGAAACCTTGCCGCGGCCAGACGATTATTCAGGGCGGCAAAATGCAACGCGGTGTTGCCCTCGTGATTCTGCTGGTTGGGTGTAGGACGGAAATCATACAACGCCTCTAGTAACGACAGGTGGCCATTGGCAGCCGCCATATGAACCGCAGTGCGTCCCTGATCATCGGAGGCGTCAATGTGGTGAGGATACTCTTGTAAGTACTCCACCATCAGCTGATAGTCATCCTTCTCGTTATATCGAGCACAGTCTAAAAATCCCTCGAGATCATTTATGGGTTCATGAAACAGATCCTTTTCAATATCACTGTAAAACTTTTCGAGATCCTCTGACATGATTACTATAAAGTCGGCTATATATATATATTGTACTTGGTCGTTGATATTAGTATCGTTTACACCCCTAGCTCGTAAAAATTTAGACGTAAGGTGAAGAAAACGATTGATGATTAGAGAGTGTCTAGTACGCCTACACATACAAGGCAAAGGGGAAAGAAAGAAAAAGAAAAAAGGTAAAATTGCAATAATAGTAAAACGGGGCTTCCAAATGATTTCTGGCTAACTTTTTACTGTTAACAGAAAAAAAAAAATCTTAATATATATATATATACTCATATACGAGAATCAATGGCTAAAACGGTCATAACTAAAACGAATAAAAAAAAAAACTCTAAACCGTGTTAAAGAAAACCCCCTAGCCTCAATTCACTTCATGTTTTTTTTCCTCTTCTTCTTCTTTGCTCAAGAGATCCATGTGGCATGGTATCTCGTCCAATCTATTTTACTGGTAAAACTTGGGTTTCTTAATGGCTGGTTTAAGGATCTGAAAAGAGCACATTAATTCACTATCTACGGACATTAACGCTCCGCTATTGTCGAATTCGTTACAATAATTAGGGGCAGAGAAAATAGTAATCAATTGACGCTTTGCAAAGAATTGATAGCCGTCCTCTACCACTTGATGGGCTCGACAGATGAGATCAAAGTCGTGCTTGCGTAAGAATTTTTCTACGATGTCTTGGCCAAAGGTGAAGGAGACGCCGCGGTCGTTTTCGCCCCAACCCACAAGGCCCTCCTCCGGATCCGACCAGAGAAGGTCGCAGATCAGTCCAGTGTCGGCCACATCGCACGGACGGGAAATCTTTTTGATCTGATCCATCGTCTGAAGTTCGGGGGAAAGACCGCCATGGCAGCAGAAAATCTTGTCGTCAATGATACAAGCCACTGGGAGGCAGTTGAAGGTGTCGGTGAAACATTTCCAGACGCTGATGCGGTAGCGCCTCTTGCATTCGTCAAAGAAGCCGTAAATGCGGTTAATCCCGGCGCATTCGTGGTTTCCTCGAAGAATAAAGAAGTTTTCAGGAAACTTGAGCTTAAAGGCAAAAATGAGGCAAATGGTCTCTAGACCCTGTTTACCACGGTCCACATAGTCCCCAAGGAAGAGGTAGTTGGAGACGGGAGGGAAACCACCGTTCTCAAAGAGTCGGATAAGATCGTAGTACTGTCCGTGGATGTCTCCGCAGATCTTGAGGGGGGCCTCTAACTCCAGTAGAGGCGGCTGGGCTAGAAGTACTTCACGGCACTTGGTCGCCAATTCTTTTACATCGCTTTCAGGGAGTTGGACTTGCTTACCCGGCTTCGCACCGCGTACCTCCACAAGCTTATCAATAACACTGTTTAAGTCGAACGGCATATCAGTGGCTGTACAGAGAGGACGGATATAAACAGAGAATAAATAAATGAAAAACTAAAGATATCCGTAAACGGTTTGACTAACTAACCTTTAAGTTCGAAATTAAAATGCTAAAAAAAAAAAAAACTAGTGAAGAAAAAGAAGGAGGAGAGTAAAAAAAAAAAGAACGCGAGTATGCATAGAACTGGTTTTGGGTTACCGTTATTATTATTATGTATAACGAATTAGAGATGAATAATAATAATAAAAAAAAAAAAAGTCTGGCAGTTGAAGTGAACAGAGGTTTGGAGCTCAAACCCTATCATTATGATTGAGTAATACAACCACTCGACGTGATGACAACGCAAGAGATGTCGTGCAGGCTAGTCGCAAACTGTAGAGGGGGAGGGTCGGGCCACTTCACCTCATAGGGTGGGTTTCCTTCTCCGTTCTGGAAGGCAATCAATGCCTCGTATCGTGTGTGGTCCTTTGATTCTAACGGTTGGAACGAAACGGTGATCCCCACCTCGTCTGAAGTTTTGTATACGGGGGCCGCGGAGAAGGTCTTTTCTCCGCCGCCGAGTGTACAGGTAATGTTTCCCGAGTTGTCGTACGCTACGGACTGTGTCTGAGAAAACAAATGCGTGTTGTATTTTTACGTCGGTCATCCCCACCACCCCCACGGCGAGCACAGCCGCTTTTAGCACTCGAAAGCGGATCCGATACTGTCGATCTGTTGCCATTACAAAAGGTTCTTTCCCACAAGTGTTGAGGATAGCAGCCGTGCAGAACTCCAATCCATCACGACTTACACCAGGGCCCTCTGGAAACTTTAGCTTGGCCGGCGAAAATGCCCCAATCGCGGAGAGTAATTCTGTGATGTTGTAATAGACAGCATCTTCCGCTAAGCACACCAATCTGTCTGCCTTGGATGGGATGCCGTATCCCCTAAAAAAGTTCAAAATGTACAGAAAGTTGTTTGAATCTCTGTCTATAAAAGGATTCCCATCCTTATCCTTTGGAAAGTCCGAAAATTTATTGGCGATCCATTCCGTAAAGTGAGACTTGGAGGAAAGTAACGTGGACACAAGAGTGGTAATTACCTTACCCCCGACATTAATCTGAATAAGAGTGTTTTCATTTTTGGCGCTGTCGGTATCCTTGTGAGGGACTAACGCTTCAGGCTTATCTTGACTATTACTCGCCGCCACTTTCTTCATTGGTCGGGTATCTGGCGACGTAGAAGGGTTTCCCCTCTTTTTCGGTGGCATACAATAGAGTATGTAACTTTGTAAAACCAAAGATGAAAAGGTAAAATAGAAGAGATGAGATGCAAAAGAAAAAAAAAAGAAATGTATTTATCGTGAAGATAATGACGCGAGAGAGGGCAATAATTACTACAAGTAGATTAGTGAATAGAGTGAATAGAAGCTGGGAAAGATTGTAAAAAAAAAAAAAAACTACAAACAAGCAGTGAATTATATTGCGATAGCAATCTGTTATAGACCGTCGACCATTTCCAAGCAATCCTCATCGCTCTCTACCCCCATCGGAGTATTTACGGTCGGGTTTGGGATCGAGAGAGGTGGTGCGTAGGCGGACGGTGGTATTTGCTGGTCCATGAAGTGGGTAGTGGTAGTCTTAGTGGTGGGGGGTGGCTGTGAGGTAGTGCTGGCTTCCTCCTCCGGGAGAAGGAGACCACTCAAGTTGCTGAGACAAGCTACCAACAATGGGGGAACATTGGAGGAGAGAACAATAACGGTGACGTCGGTCAGCACGAGAACCGCGCTGGTGGATACGGCGAACGGATATCGGGCGGTGATCTCGCCATGTATCGTACAGAGACAGGTTCCCGTGCTATCCCGTAGCAACACAGTAGAGTCGGAGGAATTTTCGGACAACAGTCTCGCCACGGCACCGCCGCAGCAGCCGATTTTCTGGGAGGTGGACAATCGAGCAATGTGATCCAGTGGAGTGAGGGTCCTTCCTAATTCTTTGACATATTCCGTTAAAACATCAGGGTTATTCATTTTTACTATTATTATTATTTTGTCGCACCAAGAACAATAATAAAGGAAAAAAAAAGAAGAAACAGAAGAAGGGGAGAGGGGATGAAATGAGACTTCAATTGAAAAGAGATGGCAACATGAATTCTTATGTCGTGGTTGAAACGAAGAAAAAAAAAAAATAGAGTTCAAAAATATAACAGCATGCGAAAATAGCCCACTGTGGGTGAATCAGTACTCACTGAGATGAAAACTGTAGTTAGTTCCTCTCGGACTGAATAATAACGCATAATGTCCCTATCGTCAGAACGATGCGAACAATCTGGATCACACTAGAACGAATTGAACTGTTATTGTTCAACACTTGCACAATAATGTGCTGCCATAGAAAAGAAGCCCACACCTTAGCCAAGGTAAACTGATGGAAAATGAGGGACACCATCGCCAGGGTCGCGAGAGTGAGAAAGGTGTAATCCTTTCTTCTATGGTGATTGCTCGAAAGGGCACCCCCGTCGCAGTCCTCCACACTCTCCTCCGACTCCTTCAGCAGTTGGGGTAGAGCGCTTATGGTTAACTCCTCCGTCCGGTGGTGTCCTTCAGTAAGATACTCCCGAAGCCGTTCCACCGCCAAATTGTCCCGCCGCTCTTGCTCCATCATAGCGAAAGACTCCACAATCGATTTGGCAAACCACAGCACGGCCCCTACAGCAATCCAGCCCAGGATCGCCACCAGAGGTGATTCCACCTGCTCCACCTCTGAGCTAGTCTTACCCCGTGCCCGGGAAGCGATACTTTCCCTCGCCTGCGAAACACCCTCCACCGCCTTCTCCACATACCCCTCGACACCCCAACCCGAAGGACACACGGAAGCCACCGCGAGCCCCGTCGCCTTCACGACGTTCTCCACGTTATCACCGGAGAACAGAAATACAAAGAAGAGGGCTTGTAGATTCACTTTAACGACCGCCTTACCGAGAAGAGTGGCGCCAAAGAAAGTCCAAAAGGGCATCAAAAATTGACCACACGCCATCCCGCAGAGGTCGAACGCCATGTTGGGCCACGAAGAGAGAAGAAACACCGCCCAGAATCCGTACCGCTTAATTTTTTCAAGCGTCCAATTTTTCATACTATTTAGGAAATCAATGTTCGATTCTTCATTCAGCTCCTCCGTTTTTTTACCCTGTAGAGCGGCGGCGTAGCTCAGGGCGTACGGTGGTATCTCTCCCAGTGCCGTACCAGCCCCCCAGAGCATGCAAGCTGGGATGACTTTAAGAAATCGAAACAACAAGGAGCTGTCTTTCACCGATGGGGGAGGGCCTACACAGAGAAACGTTCTACTCTTTAAACCTTGAAAAGGGTTTACCGGGTACGTCCAGAAGTCTGTATTTCCGCACGTTTCTGCCGCCGCGCACGTTAAGTAAATGTGGGGAAAAAGAAACAACAACCCAGAGTGCATACCAGTTCCTAGCCCGACGGAAGACAGCACCCCTAGAATGATCCAATACAGTGCATCCCCTAGAAAGTACTCCGTCTCCCTCCACCACCCCGCACTGAAGTAGGCGTACTGTCGATAATCCTCCGACCCACTCCCCCACCATTGAGAGAATTGCGTATAGTCGAGCGCCTCCACGCCAGAGGGAAAGGACTGGGAGACCTTTCCCTTGGGTATGCCCAGCAGAGTGGAGTAGTACTGGTCCACCTCCGTGGCACTCACCCAATTATCGTTGTTCAAGTCTAGGGCACGGAACACCATGTATCGATAGGAAGGAATCACGAACTGGGAAAGAAGCGCCAAACCGCAAAGGACGGGGACTACTCGTCTTGTATAACGACTTCTGAAAATGGCGGAGATTTTTCCCCTCAAATAGTGAACAGCAGTGCAGAGGAAGAAGTACGACGTGGTAAGAGGATGACTCAACAGGTTTAGCGGCTTTTCCCTTCGCTTCAGTTCGAGATCCAGGGTTACCTCTGAAATGAACTCGTCAATAGAGTCCTGTCGTTGCATTGCAAAATTTTGGAAATTATAAAATAAAAATATCTATTCGGATATGAAAAGAAAAAAAAAGTAAAAGCCTTGGAAGCCTTTATTCAAACACTAGAGGATATTTACTAACAAGAAAAAAAAACAGGAAATGAGTTGGCGAAGTACAGCAAAAGAAAGAAAACAAATATACCTAACCATAACTAATAATAATAAGCAACTTTTTAGCTTTTAATAAAAATATAATATTACCATTAATCGTAGAAGAAGAATTAAAAAAAAAAAAGACGTGTGCTCCTTACTTTTTAAAGTTTTGGTTCCTGTTGTTTTTCTTACGAAAGCCTGTTGCTGCGGATCACACCTGCCTTCAGGCTTCGAACACCGACAAAACCACCCTCTGGCTCCGGTTCGTGCTGGCGACCTGTTTGGGCCTTGTGCTTGAGTAAGCCACGCTCGTACTTTCTGCGCTGCGCCACGCGAGGATTCTTCCTATCCTTCGGTCTGGCCTTCGTCAGACCACGATGAGATTCGATCTTTTTACCGGCCTTTCTTCGGTCGATTTCCTTCACTGTGAAGGGTTCTCGTTCCCTTGAAATCGCCGTCTCCTCTCCGCGTTGTCTTTCCTCCGCAAGAAGGGCTTCATAGTCCTCCGAATCTCCTTCCTCGTCCTCCTCCTGGTCCTCCATATCGCCCTCCAGCTCCTCATCGTCGTAGTCAAAGTCACCCTCTTCCTCATCTTCCAGATCATCGAGCTCGTCGTACACGTCTACATTCTTTTCCTTCTTTGCCTCTTGAATTCTCTCCATCTTGGCCCTTCTTTGTTTGAGGGCGTCAGTCAGAGAAAGCCCCTCGTCTTCGTCGTCGCTGTCCCCAGTTATTTTAGTCAAGTATTGATCAGCGTCTTCAGTGTAGCTGAGAGGGGAAAAGTTCGTATCAAGCGATACCTTATTCAGAGCGGATGCCTTCTTGGATTGAACCCGGACCATAGAGGCCTCCTCCTCCCGCTCCAGCTCCATTGCCTCTCTCTGTTGTCGCAGCACCTTCCGTCGTTCTCTCGCTTCGTTAGATTGGGAACTTCGGGTTGCATCATACTGTCCACTCGTTCCACTGGTGAGGGGGCGCAGTTCACTGGCGGGCCCTGAACTGGTCTTGTGGCCACTAATAAGACGGTTAATAGAGTACTGAAGTTTTTCCTCCAGTGGCCACATTTTTTCCAGATACACACGTATTTCGACGAGGCTATTGACTACGGGGTGACCGGCGACTTTCTTTCCCTCGGACTTCATGAGAAGATAAAAGGTAATGTGCATGCAGTAGCTGAGCATTAGTTGCACCTTCGTTTCGAGAAAAGCGACCAAATTTTTGTCAGCGTCCGACGCGAGCTTGGTTTCGTACAGCAGCTCATGAAGGGGTTGAGCCAGTTTCTTTACCTCCGCCAAGTATTCTTTGAGTTCTTCCAGCATTTTAAACACCTCTGGTGACTCTTTCTTGAGAATAGAAATACGCTCACTTTTAGACAAGGAGGCAAAGTCTCTTTCCACCGCTTCAATAATGGGGTTCGCCTCTAAACTATCCTTCATCTTCTTGGGTGCAGGTTTCGCCTTTGCGGGAGAGATACCCGCCACGTCGAAATCCGCCTCCGATGCCTGACGCCGTGCTCGTTTCTCAGTCGAAAGGGCCAATTCTTCCTCCTCCAAGTAACCGCCTTCATCGTATCCATCCAACTTGTGGGCATCCGATGGTAATACATGGGTGAACGCGCCGTCGTCGGTAGCATTGGCGCCTCTCCTTTTTTTTGTGCTTCGGTTGTGCACCACATCCTCTTCATTAAAGTGGTCTTCGTTAAAGTCCCCCACGTCCAAGTCAATATCCTCGGTGATGTCGGTTTCCTCCTCCCTTTTTCTTTTAGAACCACCCTTCTTGCCCATTTATTTTCTTTAGATGACTGTTTTATAGCACTACACTACTTCTTCAGTAAAATGTTAAGAGAAAAAAAAAAAGAGAGAGAGAACCTAGTACTGAAAATAAGAATACAGCCACTAATAAAGAAAGGAGTTCATCACGTTACTGGAAATACAATAGGTGAACCGAAAAGAAAAAAGGAAATTAAAATGTGTATGTGTTAAAAAATTTCAATCTGGGATTCACAACTACTTCCTATTTCACCTAAATTGCACTAGCCCCATAATTCGGCAGCATCTACCGCTGGCCCGTACACGCCACGGCTGGTGACACCTTGCTCGCGACACCACTTCCCTCTCACTCGCTGCAGCTTCATATACCAACCCCAAAACTCTAATGTCTTCATTTCTTCAATCTTCCGACGATCTGCACGGACTTTTTTGGCAAAGTCTATCCGCTTCTCCTGGGCGTGCTCGTACACCACACGAGGTGTCATGGGCATGACGGGGAGGTGTCGCGAGTCTCGCTGCGGCTTAGGGTGGTTCGCCAATATCTTGTGCACGTCACTAAAGCCCTGATACATACCCGGTGCGGGAGACGATGGAACCTTTCCTTGGTAGTCCATCCCTGTCTTTACTAGATACTTGTGACGGAAATCGGACACCCAAAAAGACGGTCGCATGTGATTCTCATCCATCACAGAGCGCCAGTACATACGATTGTAAGCATTCGTACGGGAGCTACTCCATTTACGGCTGTACAGTCGCTGGACCGGTGGTACCGGGTACTGCTGGATTGACTTACGCAGAAGGACACTCGAGTGAACAAACATTACTTCCTCTACTTCTTCTTGTTTTATTTTGTTTTTACTCTTATTAAACGAGAAGGGGGAGGAAAAATGAACAGGGTTGGTAGGTAGCAGGAGTTAGAGTAACAGACATCCATCACAGCCGGCAGTGCTGAAATACAAGGAAGGAAAGAGGAGAATTGGTGACGGTACAGTTTCTTTTCTTTGCTGTTGTTGTTACATAAGTGATACATTGGGTAATAAAACAAAAAAAAGTCATGTTCTAACTTCCACCTGTTATTTCGAAGTACGCATTCTCTTTTTTTTTTATTATTAGAAAAAAAAAAAGTAAATGAAATAGAGTGCACCACTAGCGCATCTTCTCTAGTCTTACTTAGAATCCAGAACATTTTTCCCGTGGAGTGGTTGCTTCGACATTGTAGTGTACTGCCCGGGTACAATTTGAGATGCAGTGTACAGCTCTCCAGTGTCGGTATCGTCCCTGGGGTGGTGGTAGCGTGGGTTGATTGTGTACACCCCGTTTTTGATATCCCATACGCCCTTGACGGCGTGGGACTTGTCCACCGACGCCTGGTCGAGACGGTCTTCGTAGTTAGCGCCGTACTCGGTGTTCCAGTCGCCCTGGTTGCGGGTACGCAGTCGTGCCTCCCGCTGCGATAAGGCCAGCTCGTGTTCCGGATTAAGCGCGTAATTTCTATTCCGAAGCGGTTCCGTGGCATTCCTATCATTCATCTCGTACGCCTTCTCCCTATCATAATCGGCGTGCTCAGTATGCGTGGTGCTTTTCAAATCTTTCGCCGACCACGGCTGGTAGCCTCGAGGAAGCTGCGATTTCGTCGTTCCTAGCATGGTTTCTCGAAGTGCCCGTTGGTCCACTCCCAACTGTTGCTGTAGACTCTGTTGAGTGCGTTCCCTTCGCTTTGGGCCCTCTCTCTCCACGTTATTGTACCTCGACCGATACACGTCCAAAGTGGCGTTGGGATCGTTCGGATCCTCCTCCCGTACGCGCCAAGAGGAAGGATCGATGCCGGTCATGTCTATGTAATCATCCGACGTCAGTCTATACGCATCCGGTTCTTCTGTGGAAAAGGGGTTCTTTTTCAGTGCCTCTAACTTGCGTCGCATCTCCTCCTCTAGCGCTTGTCCCTCCCGCAGCGCCTGCATCACGTCGTCGTCAAACTCATTCGGCATTCTCTGTGTCGCGGTATCGGTAGTCAAGAAGCGGGGCTTACTGGACTGCATACCCTCCACGTCCCCTCCCAACTCTCGTAGTCTCTGTAGCTGGTTAGCATTCATTGGGTCCTTTGCGGCCAGCGCCTCCCCGGAGCCTTCCTTTAACTTATGAAAGCCGGTAAGAGTGTAATCCCTGTTGATGGGCATACTGGTGACATCCTTGGGAAACGGTACCAACTTTCGATTGATTTCGTCTTGAAACCGATAGCCGTGCTTCCCTGTAACGTCATCGGCCTCCCGTGGAGCCACCTCTCCTCCCGTGTTGCCCCAGTAAGAGCTGGATGCAAAACCCTGCTTTGTCTGCTCCCGTAGAAACTGAGTAAGCGAGTCTTCGTCGTTCATTGGAGGGGCGGAACGCTGAGAGTAGTAAAGTGCCCCATTAGCATTTCTAGATGAATTCATCTTCCTTGACAAATAAGCTGTAATGAAAATAAAATCAAAAAGGGGAGGGGAAAAAGATGTGGTTCACATAATACGCATACTATAGTATAAAGAAACTGCGTTTTTGACACCACTCACTATCGACGAAAAAAAAATCAAAAAAAAAAATATAAAAAAAAAAAGAAGCTCTGAAAATTGTTTGGTTGCAGAAATAAACTGTTCAAAAAAAAAAAAAAGCATTTACACCACTCTTATTTTTCTTTTCTTTGGAAAAAATTCATTCTAATGTAAAATCACACTCTGTCGTCGTTATTTTTTTTTTTTCTCCTTTGCTACATTCACCGCAGTGAAATACTATTCCGTGGTGTTTCGGTGCACACATGATACTTGGTACTTAGTATTATCAACGACTAGGTGTGGCAGGTATCGAGGTGCACACGAGTGAGTATGTGGAAAAAAAGTGCACATTTATATATTTATATGTGTGTGTTTATTTGAAGGTGTGTGTAAATAATAAAAAGTATTAAAAATGATCAATGACAAAGGATGAGGGAAGCAATGGACTCTCCTTTAGTAAATAATTATATAAATAAATAATAAATAAAGCTATAAAGCAAAAGTCCTGAAATGAGAGATGAAAAGCGCCCCGGGAAACGGTGAAACTGACGACGCATTTTATTTTAACCCTACTGTCCCCCTACATTAAAATGTGTGTTTTACAGGTTTCTCTTCACGAGCTTGTGAGAATTGAAAATAAAAAAGGTGTTTCCTAACATGCCCCTGATGGCAATAATTGAAAAAAAAAACTATTCTACAAGACCTATTCTACTGCTACAATATCTACATCATTTCCTACAGTTTCGGTGTGCTACAGAAAAGATGAACAAGAATTGAAACATCTTCCCTAAAAAAAAGAAAAAAGAAAAAAGGTCCTTGGTTAGTTTGCTTTGTTCAGCAACTCTTCCTGTTGGTTGTAAAGGGACTCTAAAACTTCCATTCGCTTTTTCAACTCTTCTAATTTCATACTATCCCTTCTTCTTTTTTCTTGGGCCTGCTGAAGTTCCGTTTCGATAAGCCTCTGTGTTTCTTGTAGTGCATTTAAATTGTCCGTCTCGGAGTACACATTGTGCGAAATCAGCTTTAATAGTTTCTCAGCGTTGCCAACACAGGAAACCCCTTGAGTGTTTCCTGTATAGGATGGATAAAATGGTGCTGCCGTAGCATGCAACGCCACCGTGTCTCCCTTTTTACACATGCTATCGTTATCGCTGGTGGTACTGTCCTCTCGAGAACCTCCCTGAGTGCTTTTCGCTGGTGCGTCTTCCCAGTTTAACTTGAAAGAGGTGTCGTAGCCTCCTGGGGTGAAAACATTTTTGTAAATTGGCGACTCTGATTGGTTTTCCCAAAGAGAAGGAGCTGACATTACGAATGGGTAAACTGTCGTCGAAAGTATTGGACTCTTAAAGGTATTCTATGGTTGAAGCCTACTACTACTAAAAAAAAAAAAAAGCTACAATAGTGTATTGACTGAAGAAATGGAACTTGAAAATGCTAATTACTGAGTCAAAGGAAAAAAAGATGATGATCAGATGTCTAACCTAATCTTCTTTTTTCTTTACAACAATAAACCATTAGAGAATACAAAATTAAGAAGAAGAAAAGAAAGGAAAGGTGTAAAGACATACTGTTTAAGGAACTGTAACGAAACAAACAAAACCTCACTAAGAATAATATCAACACACTGAAATCGAGTTCGTTTCGAAATAAATAAGATAGCAATTGTGTACACCATTACCACACTGATAAATTAAAATTATACGCTTTTAAACGTCGATCACAACTTCACCTTCGCCTCTGCGAGGCTCAATTGCTTTCGCTTTTTTATTTTCTTGTTTGTTTTGTTTCTCACTCTTGCTCTTGACGAAAGATAACCGGGAAATCAGCTGTTGAAGACGCGATGCTGCAACTTTGGAACTGGAGTCGTTAGAGGTGGCTGCTTTCAGGACAGCATCTCCAAATTCCTTTTTCTTCTGACAAATATCAAAGCAATACTGCTCAATCGTATCCGAAATCAATAGTCGCGTTACATAAACCGGTTTTTTCTGTCCTATGCGGTAACACCTATGTACCGCTTGTTCCTCGATTGCCGGATTCCACCATGGGTCCACAACAATCACATGATTTGCGGCCGTCAAGTTGAGTCCCACGCCAGTAGCTGTTTTACTAGCAAGAATGACGCGAATATTGTTGCTCGTTTGAAAGGAGCGAATAGTAGAATTTCGGTGGGAGAGTGTCATTGTCCCGTCTATTCTAAGGTGTTCAATATGGTACCGATCTAGTGCCACTGAGATCACGTCCAAAAACGAAGTAAATTGTGAAAAAATAATTGTTTTGTCGCCACGGTGATTTTTATTCACGTCACTGAGAACCTTTAGTATCATTTTTAGTTTTGTGCTTAATTCGAACTCGTTCAACTTAAATGCTGCGATTCTTTCGGGGGATGACATAATATGTTTTTTAAACACTGAATTAAAAGTGACCACTGCTTCACAACTTGGGCAATTCACTCTCACCGCAAACTCATCTCCATCCACCTCTTCCCTAAACTTTAAAAGAAAGCACTCGTTACAGAATGTGTGTCCGCACTTTGTGGTAACCGGGGATACAGCTTCACATTTGCAGATTCCACAGATGGAAATCTTTACTGCTCTGCCCTGATTAATCCACGGATGACAGCAGACCTGTCGGAGTCGTGTCATCATGGCAAATATGTGAAAAGTACCCTCTTTACCCTTCTCTGACGACGCTAAGGCACTGCGTGATTTCGCAAGTACACTATTATACAGTTGGGACTCTTTGACACTAAATGAATCTTTCACAACCACTTCTGTTTTGGGAGGTAGGGATACCAGAACCTCCGTGACACCATTTCTTTTCATAACAGGGCCCCTCCTCAAAAAAGCCGGCTGTAACGCCTGTGCGATTGACCTTTGAATCGCTGGATCATTCAACACATCCTCTCCGCTCGAGTTGGAAAGAAGGGGAAGTTTTGGGAGGCCAATAAAGTAGAGTAAATTTTGAAGATCCTCTAAGGAGTTGTGTAACGGAGTTGCAGTAACAGCCCATCGGTGAATACCACGGAGCTCCTGAATGGCGCGCCAGCGCTGCGTTTTAGAGTGTCGAATCATGTGAGCCTCGTCCAAAATAATTCTCTTCCATGTGATGTGAAATATTGGGCCCGCCTCATTACGGGCAAACGCGAATGATCTGCCGTCGTCCCCTGGAATAAACGCACAAGAGGCCGAATGTGTAAGTGTATCGTACGTGGTAAGGACGAAATCGAACGTTTCTAATTCGGTTGGACTGATGTTTTTATTATCTCCATGATATAAATAAACTCGAATTCCTCTTTTCGCGTCCACTTTAGTTTCAATTTCAGATTTCCACTGAAGAAGAAGTGAGGCGGGTACGACTACTAATGTTCTCAGTTCAGTCGACCTAATACGCTTAAAGTCTCTCTTCTCTTCGTCCTTGAGAAAAGCAAGGGCCCTTTTGGCATAACCAGGGTGAAACTTTGAAGCGAACTTGACCCACTTTTCCACCTCCGTGTGTACTTCAGCGAAAGAATCACTATTCTCCTTCATTAATTTTTCCACATCGGCGATGATTGACTTCATGTCGCGGGCGGGTTGATTAATACGAGAACAAAGTGAAACTACACTTAGCGTATTTAGCTGATGGAGTACAGTTAGTAAGCGACTACCCTCCGTCACTGATTTTTGCTGCATGTTAGACTTCACTAGAAGCTTATCCACATTATCTGAAACTAAACAAAGTCCTATCATTTGAACAGTTTTCCCCATTCCTAAGTGGTCTGCCATTATACCTCCAATATGTTTCATTTCTCGATCTGCCATCCAACAAATACCCTCTTTCTGAAAAGGTAACAAGGTTGTAGTGATCGACGGTACCTCTAGCTGTTTAAAACCGTCATACGAGAAGGAAGAGTAAAACCCCTGAATGGGAAGTGGATCTGTCGAATTCAATGGGACTTGAGTGACTTTTGAAAGCCACTGTTGACTGTTTAAAAAATACAACACACTAAACTTTCTCATTTTAACTTGAAATTAATATTAATATTATTATTATTATTATTACTATTATAATTATTATTTATCTTTCAAACTGGTAGTAACGTAGATAGAAGGAACTTCCTGTCTGCTAAGGAATATCTAGTACTTTTTTTTATTAGTGTTACTATTAATAAAATTAAAAGGTTGTTTAGTAACCTATTCTATTAATATGTATATATATTGAGACCCACTTAAAGGTGCTATATTTTCCTTTTTTTTTTTTTTGAATTTACCTTTCGGGGTTACTCGACTACAAATTACCCTATTTTTTTTTTTTACAGAAAAAAGGTAGAAAACTAGTTTTGTGAGGTCTCCTTATTTTCTTTAGGAATGTTTATATATGAATGGCTTTTAAGGGGTTTCAAATGAGAAAAAAAAAAACGTTGCAAAGGAAGAATTCGTAGCAAAACGTGTCGACCAGTACGTGTACCCTAACAACAAGCAAAAAAAAAAATGTACTTTTTAAGTTTTTGAGATATACTTAGCTACTTTGAAGTTAAAGGTGGAAAATAATATATATATATATATATATTATTGCACAAAGTACAGTGAAAAATTAGTAAGAAATGAAAAGAGGAAAGAACAATGAATTAAAATTACTGAAAATGGTAGTAATAGAAGTAGGGGAAACAGTAGTGGAAAAAAAAAAAATTATGTACATGTGTATAGAAGTGAATGCAGAAGTGTACAGTAGCTGATTGTTACTCATCAAAATTGGCTCCTCAGGGAGCCAGGAAAATAATCACCTTGACCTCGTAGGTCCCTCTCGTTCCATTGCTTCAATAATTTGGCGTTTTAACACACTTTCTTCTTCGGTCAAAATAAAAGGAGATTCATCCTCGCAGCGAGTAATTAAAACTTCTTCATCTTCAGTGGTACACTGCTGAAGTGCCTCTTCACTAGGCCGTGACTCGTGAAACGTGGAGGTATCAAATTGGGTTTCTTCCCTCACCCTTTTCAAACAGTCAGTACCTCTGATAACAAATAAAGGCAACGCTCGGGTAATTTGTGTTGACCGTGAAACTAGTTGTTCTGAAACCAGACATCGACTTTGACCAAAGAGCAAAAAATTGTCCCGCTGATACGTCTCAGGAAGAATCACTTCCCTAGGAGGACTTTTCTTCTCTGACTGGCTGGAACCAAATCGTTTCTCGAAACACATTTTACATACAAGTAAAAGAATTTGAGTCCTTTTGTAGATATTAAGGTCAGAGCATAGGGTAAATACTAAAGACTCAAAGCATTGTTTTAGAGATGGAACTGACTTTATGGACGCACCTTCGCAATCGTGTTTACCAAAAAATTCCCAACAGGAATGCTGAAAAGCGGTGAAGAATCCGCACGCCACTAGCTCAAAAAGTGTAATGGTGTACAAATTATAATTATCAACAGTTTCATAAAAGTACTTGTCCAATATTTCGCACAGCACAGCGGTTCTGGAAATTGTTTGGTCAAATAGATCGGAAAAACTGGTGGCAGTAATGATGACCTCGGGAAACACAGATTCGCAAAGTTTGGTAAAGCACCGTTCAAAGGTGAAGCGCAAAATGGACATCATATTTCTGTTATTCTTGATATATCTTAACAAACGACGACGGCGGTACGAAAGTCTTCCCAGAAAAAGAACACTACGAAGTCCGTTCACAACAAGGTACCTCTCTGCGTGCGGCCAATATTTATTCAGGTCAACATGTGTCCCACGGACAGAAAAAAGACACTTTTCAAAGCACGTTATGGAAAAGTAGGCGCCCCGGCGGATAAGCAGCTGTTGGGTTAAAAGGGAAAGAACGGAGCATACGGCGGCAGGCATCTCCACACCGGGATTAGTGGACTTTGCTGTGATAAACGAATCCAAAAACGTTAGAGAGCCGCAGACCTTTCCCACCTCTTCTTCGACCCCTGCGCCTAGGACGGAAAGGTCTGGTACCACGCGGGAGGCCCCAAGGCGTTTGGACGGATCGATGATGAAGTTGTTCACATAGAGCTGGGCCAGGCTCACCCGCGTTTCCCCACGTCTCTTGATCATAAAACGCGATCTCTAGTGTTAGAAAGGGTGGGAGGGCAGGAAGAAATAGAAAGAACAATAAAATGAAATTACGACGGAAACACACACACACACATCATCATTATTTATATTTTTTTTAATATATTTACCTTTGCTACGGTTTACCCCAAACATTTTCTTTTTAAAATTTTGGAGAAATGTATCTTCACCCTTCCTCCCCACCCCGCCCCATCTTAAGCCCCCGAACCCACCCCTTCACCATGCTCGCCGACATGTATTATAGAAACAGCGGAAAACGCACCCCAGCACCCAATTTACAGCAAAATTACAGTGCAACACCTCTTAGCACAGGAACGAGAAATGAACGTGAACATAGCCCAATGGAAACCACAGTTGCCTCTGAAGTCCCTCCCGTTTTAGAAACCAAAGGAAATACAAAAGAGAACGATCGCTCGAGAGAATCTCTCACTACTTCCGAGTATGATAATCCTTATAACGAGCTAAATAATAGAGTCGTGAAAATCAACCATATTCCAGAGAGCACCCCGGTTGCACAGGAAAAGTCGTGCAAGATTTTGTCCTACTCCAACAAGCGGAGTCAGGCAGTAGCGGCTCTAGTGCGAGAATACCTGGCGGAAACCACGTCTGATAAAGAGGTCCAGAATACGGATATCGACGATGACTTTCTCACACAACGGAAGACCTTTTTTCTATCTACCATATTTAAAAATTCTGATGACGACTCCTACTTTGGTACCCGTTTTTGCGCTTCTGACGTGACATTAGACAGAAAATTGAATTATGAAAACGCCCTAAACAATATAAGGAATCTCAAGTTTTAAACAAAAGCACTTCTGGGTAAAAGCGAAACACGAACACTGTCCTTCCTTTTTCTCCTATTATTATTATTATTAATATTTACTCAATTTTGGTTGTGGTTTTTTTTTTTTCTCTACTTGCTAAGGGGTAGCCTGTCGCACACTTGACAAATCGAATTTTAATTAAAATTCATTACTACATTTGTGTGTTAACTTTATGATTTGCGCACTCAGCTTGGGAGGGTTAAACTATCGACATTGAATTAATTACACGCACACTAATTTAGTTCTACAACACATAAGTAAGTAAAATACAACAATGAAGAAACAGAGGCTGTTATAAATTACTATTTTGCTTTGCGCTACGGATTGAAAGTATCAATAGGTAATCATATAGTATTGTACTTAATTCTCCTTTCTTTGTTTAAACGAGAATTAATTGATGGGTTTACCAAACCTGTCATCTGTGGTTTGCTTTCCGAAATTTGTTAATATTACTACGATTACTCTTGTACGTATTTATTTATTAGAATAATATGTTGCCAAAGTTTATTCTGCTGGAAACGTAACAACTAGCTAGTTTCAATTCCCCCCTTCAAAATTAAAAATAATAATTATATACTTCAAAAAGCAAACTTCAACATTTAATTATTTTTTTTTACATTTTAGAACCGTAACTTAGTGAAACTGAGTAATGAAAAATAGTGACACTATTCTTTTTGCTAGATAAACAAGATAAACTATAAAAAAGAAAAAAAATCGCAAATTTCCTTACTTTACCCCGTAAGAATTATGTCCTACAGTTGAATGGATTTTCATTCAGAAATAAAACGTTTATTGATTATAGAGTGCTAAAAAATTAAGTAAAATAGAATGTAAACGTAAAACCTAGTGGAAGGTAGGAGCTTTTTTTTTTTTTGTTGAGGAATACTAACCCAATTTTCTGCCACTTCGGACAAAAAAAAATGGAGTAAAGTTGTATGTTCTATTATGTGCGTACACATCTGCTTACGTTTGTGGTTGCTCTGCACATTATAAGCCTTTTCCTGTTCTCGTACAGTCTGTACTTTTTTTTTTCTTTGACTTTTACCTTATTATTATTTTTATTATTACTATTAATATTCACATTAGTGCCGTTGGTATCCTTTTTTGAATTTTACTGCTGTAGTCTGTAACTTCATTTTATCTCTTACCCATCTCATCGTTTTACTTTCATAGTTTGGTACATTCTTTGTATCTATTTTTAGGTTCCTTACACTCTGACAATGAAACGGTTAGTTTATTCTCGATGCTTAGGACGGGGGGTTCGTAGAATTTCCACTTTGCCACCGTTGGGAGACAATAGATGGTCAAAGGTCGGAAAAGAGATTGTGCAATTTGCTAGGTATTGCGACACTGGTAAAGTCGCTTTCGAAGAATGCTGTGCAGCCCGTGAGCAGTTGGAGTGCTTAGTACAGTCTATAGGCTATGATATGAATGTTTTCATGTTTGGAGGCTTAGTGACGCTTGGTATTTTTGAAGTGGGTGGAGATGCAGACTTTGCCGGCATTTTAGATATCGAACCGGAGTTAGAAGAATGTGGGGTGATTGTTTCTAGGGTTTCAAGGGAGCTGCGTAGGTTTGGAATTAAGTGTCGCGCTCTACCAAAGGCGCGTGTCCCAGTAGTCAAAGCAGATAGAACTAGCAGAGCGCTTCCTGGAACACCGTTGCACTCCTTATCCACAGAGGGTATTTTCCAATTTTCTCGACAGCTGGAGGAACAGGAGTTTTTGCAGTTTGAAAATTATACGAAAGACAAATACAATGCGTCTAGTATTGATTGGAACAACTCACATCAATTGGCTACTATAAGGTTCCATTCCACGCTTAGTTTATTGTATGCTCTCACACATTTTAAAACCTTTGGAGATGTTGAAATCCCGCTTCGCGTTCCAGTAGACCCGAAAAACGGACCTGAAATTTACAGATTTCCGTTTGACTTTTGTCTTTCTTCTACTGGACTGAGAAATTCTTATGTTCTTAAAAGCGCCCTTTTAAAATATCCGTATTCTCGACACATCTTGCTCGCTTTAAAAAAATGGGGGAGAGAGTCTGGCATTGTCAACCCAATCGATGGGTTTCTCGCTAGCTACGCCTTGACCATTATGTTGGTTCACTTTCTTGTAAAATGCGAAGAATTACCGAAATTGTCTTCCTCAGCGGAGCCTATTTCACTCTCCCCGAATGCGGAGTACATTCCGTTACCGGAGTGTAGTAACTCCGATGAGCTTAACAAAGTCGGATTCTTGTTTACCAGATTTTTGGAATACTATGGTACAGAATTTGATTACTTAAATAGTGTGGTATGCACCAGTAATGTCAATCTCACAAAAATGGCGATGGGGTGGAACCGCGAAAAAAATACAAGTGGAAGACCACCGTATTTTAATTTCTGTATTAAGGATCCTTTTGGTCTGGACAATGTGGCCAGAAATTTAGATTCACATGCCACACTTTGCGTAAAGAGAGCACATGAAGGCTCCATGGAAAGCATACGTGAGGGTTTAGATAAGCCCTTCTCGTTTGAAACATTTTTGTTAGATTGTAGCAAAAATAGAAATTCAACCCGGTCCCTTTCGGAAAGGGGAATACATTCGGGATTTTTATCAGAGGAACAGTTTGAAGCGAGACATTTACTTCACAAGGTGGAATTTTCAGAAAGAAAAAAATCGATTGAACATTTCGGACGAAGAACAATGAACAACTCAAGAAATCAAAATGTGGCATCGAACGTAACGAAAAACGTTCTGGGCTGGATCAAAAGTGATGAGTGAAAAAAGGGGTAATGTCACACTTGAATGCAGAAATAATAATAATCATAATAGTGACTATAGCATTTCTTCTACTACTGCTAAGCGGTCACAGAGTAGAATATTACACACATCTACACACTAACACACACATTGTAAAACAGTTTCATCCGCTTTTTTTTTTTTTTTAACTCATACTGTCGTGCTATTGTCACTTTGTCTTTTTTTTTTCTCTTTTTCATCCCCTACCCCTTTCTTAATCAACTTGCAGCCTAAAAAAAAAAAAGTAATAATTACAATTACAACTACAATAATAATAGTAGCAATAATCAATCCATACACCAAAAATAAATAAATTAATAAATAGGACACGGCAGTCACTAACAGAGGTGAAAATGGTTTGGTTCGAAAAGTTACGTTGGGATACTCTGGAGACACTTTTTCCCGGCAGCGGAAGTGAAGCTGCGGATGATTCAGTGCCCTGGAAATGTATGAGTGAAATTGTGCCTGGGCTATTTTTAACTTGTGAGGAGTTGATGAGAGACCGAAAGATGTGTGCAGATAGAGGCATTTCTCTTGTAGTTAATCTTTGCTCCCAAAAGGAAGACCCTCCATTTAAAGTCGTGTCTTTTCACAACGGAGAAGTGATTGAAAAGAATATCAATACTCTTGAGGAGTTTGTAGAGGATTTAGACAACTACTCTGCAGTCGAAATTCCCGAAAGTTCGAGTAGAAGAGTATTCGTGAGAAGCGTCCCTGCTTTGGATATTCCTACTTACGATATTTCGCAGCACTTCCCCGAATTGTGTTCGCTTATGGAGGTGGTGTTCCAAAACAGGGAAGACTTTTCGAAACAGAAGTCCTCACTTCCCGTGGAGCACTGTGTTGGCGTCCACTGTATGGTTGGGGTTAGTAGATCAGTATCGGTTGTTATGGCGTACCTGATGAAGAAAACGGGTCTTAATAGGGATGATGTGCTTTCCTTTGTTCGTTCGTCAAGACCGGTTGTTGGGCCTAACCCTGGTTTCTCTAATCAACTCTCTTTGTGGGGAGAGTTGAGTGGTTACCATATCGTGGATGAAGTATCTGCGGTTATGGTGGCGTCAGAGTTAAAAAAAAAAGATAATCTGTTAGAGGTGGTTTCGAACCTGTTACCCGTTTTATTAAGAACTAACAAGTGCGGAATGGAACGGAAGTATTTTGGGTTTATACTTCAGCAGGCGAGAACAGAAGACGCAGTTTTTCACGATGTGTGTCGTGAATTGCGGTCTTACGTAACTGCAGCCATTGACTGTGAGGAGTATGTCGATATCCCTAATTTTTTCGGGTACATCTGTGAGATTATTAGCAGCATTCAAGAGTATTGCCCCTCTGCCCTATCCGTGATGGGCGGGGAGGATGGCATCACTCTAAGCGATCAGTTTTATCAAAAGGTAATCCGCGTACTGGGGAGGTCCGGGTTTGAAAAGGATATTTTTGACACAGTACGCGCCTTTCTGTCGTGTCTGGAAATGATTTATTGGAAACATTTGAATGGACCACCTCTCGTTATTGGAGAGGACGTGACCGTTTCGCCCACCGTGTGTCTTTCGTTTTCATTCCTGTTCTTTATTGCACCTTATGTAGAGGGCTTTATTGACTTCAAAAAGTTGGAGGAAGTGGATACGAAAAGTATCACAAGAAACGAATTACAGGGGTTGTTTTTACACTCTTTCATGCTGTCATCCACTGGGGCAAGTTGTTCCTCGGCCTCCGGCGAGGCCCACCGCTGGTCTAATAATTCGCGACTGCAGTACTTGAAGGGAGATGTGGAGATGCTAGTGTTTGAACAACTGGAAAAGGCTAACACAGATAACTTTGACTTCAAGTCCTTTTTTACAGGGATACAGGACAAGCGGATGGGTCTGATTGTAGCCAAGAAAATTGTTAGTGGCTTATTGGCGTACCGTATTGTGCTGGAGGCGGCAGAAACCTTTATCAGCAGTCTACGCGGACTGGACAACGTCTCTTCGGACTTCTCCCCGGAGCACGAAGCGCCGCTGCAGAGCCTAAACAAAATTATAGAGGGGATTGAAGAATTCTTTAACCAAACCTACTCTATAGAGGCCAGTTTGTCTGCATACTTTAAAGAGGAACTAGAGCCTTTGAGTGCCAACCAGGTACTGTCTGCAGGAGGGGTGGTTGGTTTATTTACATCTTAATCCTTACTTTTAACTATCTGTTTTCGGGTTCGTTTTCTATTCTTTTCTGTTGTCATTATTGGAGTGTGCGTTGTCCACTGTTGTTCTTCCTAGTACATTT
Source organism: Angomonas ambiguus (assembly GCA_019695575.1). Classification (NCBI taxonomy): domain Eukaryota; phylum Euglenozoa; class Kinetoplastea; order Trypanosomatida; family Trypanosomatidae; genus Angomonas; species Angomonas ambiguus. Next base: position 28,781 of record JADNSB010000083.1, on the reverse strand, counting down.
TTTTTTTTTGTCCCCCCTCTCTAAACCCTTTTCTTTTTTTTGTTCCACAGCCTACGCTGTAGCTTCCACGTCCATGTCGAATTCAACAGCCGAATTTAGCGAACTCGTGACGGAGTTTTTCAAAAAGAATTTTGATTCTTTTGACAGAGATAAAGTGGGTCGTGTCCAGACGGAGGATGTCCCCAGTCTGGTCCGTGTATGTGGGACTACTCCTCTAGAGGCGGATTTGGACCTCCTCAAGTCGACGGCGGATCCGGAAGGGAGGGGTAGCTGCGACTTCAAATCGTTTTGTGCGACGATGAAATTAGCTTTCCAACACTGTGTTACCGAGACGGATGTTAAAGAAGCCTTTCAAACATTCGACTTGGATCGGAGGGGCTTTATCGCCCCACATGAGCTTACCTTGTTTTTAACCACGTTGGGGGACAAATTTACGGATGAAGAAATGAACGCTTTTTTGAACGACTTGTCCAGTGAAATGGATATGGAAGGGAATTTGATCTACTCCGATGCAATTTACAAAATGACGCCTGAAATGTATCGTTGAATATAATGTTATCTACCGCTGCGTTCTCCTCATGTATACAAACATTCCTTTTCGACCACTAGTTTTTTTTTTCATTATTATTAATTCCTCTTTTTACCACCTTCTTTGTCGTTCCCACTGTTGATCCTATTTTTATTATTTTTGCTTTCCTTATTTTTCCCCTTTTAACTTTTTTTTTTATTGTGCACGAACGGTAGGTTTGAATGTCGAAGAATCCCATTATTTTTGAGGACACTTTCACAGTGACCGGGAGCAACGTACAGGGTACGGTCTACCAAAGGGTTTCTCGTATTCAATGTACGAACGAAACCGGTGACATGACAATTATAAGCGACATTAACACCGAAGTCTTTCCTGTCGCACTCAATCAGCGTCTTACCATCACGTTGGCCAACTCTCTAGAATTAGCAAGCAACGAATTTGTAAAGGAAAGTAAGTTTTATGACCACAGTGTATATCATCGCGAGACCCGTCTAAACGACTGTGACTACGCCATGCACGGAAAGGTGTATAATCACGACGTGGATGTGTCTAGTGAGTCTATGAATGTAACGGTACATATCAGTTGTGGGGGTTTACTCACCCAGATATCGGGAAGGCCAAACAGTCTGCGTGACATTCACTATAATAGCGATGTCTACATCTTGATTAAAAGAGTCAACTAATGTGTGACGTTTAAAATGCCGTAATAAAATCTAAGCATAATTTTTTTTTTTTTATGTTTGCCCGTAGCGTATATCAAGGCTACTAGAGAAACTAAACATGTTGAAGCGCTTCTTTACCCCCTTTTTTTTTAACTACTACCCCACTCTTCCCGTTTCTATAATTTCTTTGGCTCTTTTCCTTTTAAAAAAGTGTAGACCCCATAAAAATGAGAAAATGGGAATTGTGTCGCATCATGGCGGTTAGCTTACCACTGTCGAACGTACGGATGTGCTCCTCAGTGGCGACTCAAAAGGAGAAGAAAATCAGCGCTACCCCGTACAAGCGACATTCCTCTAATCCAGAGACACTAAGGGAAAAGGCTGCCTTTCGAAGAGATCACAAATACGGACGGTATAAACCACTCCCCGATGCACCGTGGAGAAGGCTAAAGAAAAAATCCTACCTCGACGATGCGGAACGACTCTACGGACGAAAAGAGACGTGGTCTTCGATTAAAGATGACGCGCTACGAGAGAAACTAGTCGCCATCCTTCAGGATTACCTGCGAGACACCCTTTCCGCAGCACGGTTAGAAACAAGGGAGGCGAAAAAGTATCGCTCCCTCTGTGTCTTGGGAGCGAGGGAGTACCGCGCTTACTTGAATGCGGGGGCATTTTCTTCTCCTGACATTTTCACGGATTGGATTAAAAAGTTTTCGGATAACAGCAAGGCCGTCCTTGGACACCGGCTTGGCGACGAGGTAGGGGACCAGGAGGATTCTAAATTAGGGCGGGAGAGTATGGAAGAGGATCACGACGACACACCCCACACCCGGGAGGAGGAAGAATTAGAAGCCTTCAAGGCGGAGCGACGGCTGAGAGGAGAGAATGCCGATTTGACCGACACCACCGCCCTCTCTGGTGTGTCTTCCTCCGATTTAAAGCACCGTCCGAGGGAGGCCTTCCCCTTTCTTCGCCAACGTGCAGTGGAAAATGAGGACACCCTCGATCCCTCCTTGGTGGATTGGACGGCGAAGTATTTCCCAGAGGACACCAAACAGACGTTTGCCCACCCCCCCAAAATTCGCTCGTCCCCAGAGTCCACGGAGACGGAAACCCAAACCGATGGGTCGCCGTCGTCGCCACGGAAGTTAACCCCTAGGAGCACCATTCATGCCCGGCAAAAGCTGAACCGTTCCTTACGTAAACACGATGACCACTATCGGGCCACCTTCGACGCCGATGGTGTGTTTTTCCACATGAAAAAGCCCAGTGCTAGTGACGACGAAAACGAGCTGACGACACGACCAAGGTCGGTGAAGGGTTCCGAGTTGGATGCGATGCTGCGAAAGAAGCGGGAAGTAGTGAAGGTGCCTTGGGATGTCGCGGCGAAGGCTCAAGAGCAGGGCTACACGACCGACATACTGAGGTCCAAGGAGCAACTCATCCGACTCTCCCGCGGGGAGGATCCCCACACCATCCCGTGATCCGTCATTATTACAGTGCATTTCTAAAGCTAATATATCTATAGTGTAGACCGTCTTGATCTTTTATTTCTCTATTCCTTGTTTATTATTCGGCGACCTTTCAATCATTTTTCCCCTTGTATTTTTTTTTTTTAATATAAAAATACAAACATTAACAAACAAATAAATAATATTCAAGAGACAACGTAACATGAACGTCCGTATTCTTTACGGACATGTGCGGCAATTTTCGTTACTTCATCAGACTGGTACCCTTGTGTCGTCCAAACCCCCCTCCAATACACTCACTTTCAACACCGAAAAGGTGTATTTGCTCACCGAACAAACTAACGGGACTACCCCAAGCGATTTGGGGAAGGAAGCCAAATATTATTTTTTCCCCACTGGTGCTCGTGTGGGCTTTTCACTACATAACAACACAGTAAAGGCCATCTACCTCACTCACCCTACAAAGGAGATGACGTTACACTCGCTGCGTGATATCACCAGTGATGGTGTATACTCTATCAATAGGGAACTGTGGCAGAGCTGGAGGTCCGTCATGGTACCCCGAGTCGATCCAACTGACCAAACCTTTCACAGTGATGTGAACTATCTTAGACGTGTCCTTAAGGAGATTGAATTGGACCGTACTACACCAGACACTTCTTCACTTTTTCTGGAGTGACTTACACATATCTTTGTTGTTTAGTTGGAACACTCTGCTTTTTTTTTTTTCTCATTCGTTCGATCTTCTTTTGTGTTTTTTTTTTTTTTCGACGGATAACAGACATGTGAACTCCATACCCATTTTGTTTGGTTGATTTAATCTGATCTTCTTCCATTCTCCCCCCCTTTCTTTTTAAATTTCTTAAAGTTTTTCACTAGCTTTAATTTCCCTTTTCTTTTAACATCGTTTTCCGTCACTTCTACAGAATGTATCGTTCCACTATTGTTGCACGAATGATCCCCACCGCCATGTTGCTCAACAAGGGCAAGGTGGTCTCTTGGATGAACGGTCGCGGCTTTGGGTTTATTGAAGATGACTCCGATAACAAGCAACACTTTGTTCACTTCTCTGCCCTTCAGACTGAGCCTGGCGGTTTCCGCTCCCTCACTATTGGCCAGGAAGTGGAGTTCGAGGTCACCACCCAAGATGGACGAACTCGCGCCGACAACGTCACCGGCCCTGGTGGGGAGAAACTTCCTTCTGGCCCTCGCCCCCCTGAAGGTGGCCGCGGCCGTGGATTCGGTGGTCGAGGACGCGGTAACAACAACCGCGGTGGCTTCGGCGGTAACCGCAACCAGGACGGGGATGACCGCCGTGGTAACAACAACAATTACAATAATAACAATAACAATAACAACAACAACAACAACAACAACAATTTCAATGATGAATTCTAAAGCCGTAAAGTGAAGATTTATTTTTAAAATAAACATAACACCACCATATTGAATCATTGAAAAATAGTAATTTAAAACACTTCACTATATTTCTGTCGAAATATTTTTCACACTATTAGAAGTAATTAAGTTGTGTTTTTAGTTAATTTAGAACCGAAGCAGATAAAATGAATTTTTTTTTCTCTCCTCTACTTATGACTGTTTGCTACTTTTATCACATGATTACTACGGTGTTTTAGTTGTCTTCGAACTCGGTGTCTCTTGTCCCCTCCTCCTTTCCCTCCCTTCTTCTCTCTCTTTACTTGACCTGAATTTTTTTTTTGGGGGTATTTAAAAGTAAAACAGAAAAAAAAAAACTCGTTTTAGCTTGAACTTTTGTTGTTGTCGATTGAAGACAAGTAATTTTCACATTTCATATCCCCAGAAAGCACCACTCTCATGATTCCCTCTCTCCCTACTCCCTCTCTCAGCCCCGACGGGGTTCCTCCGCCCGGCTCCTCTCTTCATTCCTTTCGAAAAGTTTCTTGGCCGAAAAGGACAAACGCGGTGGTGGAGTTCGAGCCGCATAATGGCAGTGCCCAGTGTGGTTGTCCTTTCTGTAAAGTGCTGTGTTACATATCGTTCCTTTACAGTGGACAGCAACGTTCCTCCGAACACATTCTAAAGGCTCGTCCGTCCCCCTACTTGACCTCCCCCCTCCCAGACCTCCCCAAACTAGAGTGCCCTAGTGGTGTGGAGCGCTGCCCCATCCTCGCTGCCTTTGGATTCTGCCCCTTCGGCGATGGGTGTCACCTCCCTCACCCACCCAAGAGTCTATTCCCGTGCAACCCTTTTACACCTCGACTGACGACGGCGGAAGATGAACTCCACCGGCTGGGCGAGAAGGCGCGTTGGAATGTGGAAAGGGAAGTGTGGAACTGTGGGGTGTGTGGTCATACCGGGATTGGGGAGTTTCAGGTGCTGCCGGTGGGGGAGATGTTCTTTTACCGTTACTGTGACCGGTGCTCTTTTCCCTGCTATCAGCCCAACGTTAGTTACCTGGTGGACTCCTTGTTGGAAGGGGTGGGAGATGACTATCTGTTGTATAAGGATGCAGTGGAGGCGTACCGCACCAGGCTACCGGAGGAGTTTAAAGTTCCGTTTAGTTTTGAGGCGAATCGTGTGGGAACCGCGGTCTTCGCGTGGAGCTTGGTGTCTCCAGAACAGGTCAAGTATGCCGTGGAAAGCGCGTGCCGAGCACTACCAACCGCGAGGGAAATAATGAGCATGGGAAGTGGCGGTGGTTATGTGGAACACATTTTCAACAGAATTCTTCACGACGTTCACAGAAATCCAGAGTGGGAAATAGATCGAGAGAAGTACCCTCGAAGTTACTTTGACGGCGTAAAAGCAAACCTGAATGGAATGCATCTCCCCATTTACGCATTCGACGAGCTGGCCTTGAGGAAGACGTACAGTGTTCACGTCTCGGTCGGGGACCCACTAACGGTATTGTCGGCTACTAGAAATACAATTCTATTGCTGTGCTGGCCGCCTTTTGGGTCACCCCAGGAGGAACAAAGCTCCATGGCGTTCGAGACCCTCGAGTATTTCACTCAGCGAGGGGGTGAAGTGGTCATTTACATTGGTGATGTTGCTTCCACCGGTGACTGGCGATTTCATGAGTCCCTGCAGGCTGGGTACAAGTTGGTCAAAGACTATTCGGTTCGTCATGAGATTCGGCGCTGGTGTCCACAGGAGATGGGCCTGGTGTACGCCGGTAACGATACCATAGGGGTATACAGAAGGAGGCAATAATCGCACTTATAGCGACGTTTGTTACTCTTCGTCCAACTTTAGTTTTTTTTCTTTTTCAGCTGCTTCAGTTTTTTTACTTTGTAGCATTCATTAAATATATACGTTATTATTATTTTTCTTATTATTAATGTTTATCTGCTTCTGCGCTTTATTTTGGATTTTATATATGTATGTATATATATATATATATATATATATATACGTATTGTGTCGTTCAATTTCCCCTTTTCTATTCACCCCAGAAGTTCTCCATGAACCAGTTGGAATTCTTCGTCGGAAGCACAGAGGCGGCGCGGGCGGATGTGGTGAGATACCTACGTCTTCTGCGAGACCTAGACTACCGCATCGATTACCACTTGAATTGTCTTCGGGAGCTCTCTGCGGGTCTCGTAAAGAGAGAAACAGGAAGTACGGAAATACACAAGAGGCGCCGCTCTCCATCCCCCTCTACAGATTCTACCCCACCGAACGTGAAAACAATGCGATTAGAATTTCAACTTCACAAAACCAAAGCGAAAAGACACTCTAAAGAAAGAACAATAGTAGCGGCGGAACTGTATGAACGTAGCAAAGAGCTGAGAGCGTCTCTGGCCTCTAGAAATACCCACTTAGAGCAGATTCTGCAGGATAAAAAGTGACGATCGATTTACTGCAATACATATAGAATAATTCAACGATTTACTTTTGTTTTTGTTTTCTTCTTTTATATGTTTTGGGACTGATATTGTTTCTGGTTGTACTTCCTATCTCTTTTTTTTTTTGTCCTTCTTTTACACATTAACTCAATGAGATCACTTTCTAAAACAACAACAGCAATAACCATAACCGAAAAGGGAGTCAAAAACATACATAAAAGTCTAAAAGACGTTTTATTATCATGCTAAAGTGTTCCCGTTTGGTCTTTGATAATTTGCCCAAAACTCAGAGGCTGTTTACCGGAGCGCTGTTTCCGGAGCATGTCAACCGATCCTTGTATGAGTTCTCACTGCGGCATAATCTTCACAGCTCTGTGTGGATTCCAAAGTCGGCCTTTGACTTTGCCCTAAAAGACTATGGTGTGTACATCCTCCCCTCCGCCTCCCTGTGTAACGTGTTGATGGTGGAGGGGCATGAGATCCGAAAAGGAGATTTGTTTGATGAGAACAAGGATTACATTCTGGTCAATGCCGATCAAACGTCGAATCGACAGTTTTTTGAAAACTTCCCCAAGTACCTGGTACACGAGTTTGACCCAACACTAGGGAGGAGCAAGGACCAAGGGGAATCCTTCACGTTTCCAGTGGAAGCCACCACTGGAACGTGTATCACCTCACCCCTTCTTATTAACAAACTAAAGCGGATTCAACAGCGGTTTAACTTTAAGAGTAACTATTGGCTGAAATCCAAGACGAGGGGTGAGTACTACAATGCCCAGATTACTCACTTTCCTGGTCGGTATAATCCGACCTGGTCTACCAACTACCGCCCGAGAACCTACACGGGTCAGCTGTTTTCCCATTCGATACGACGACTTATGCAAGACCGAGCGGCTCACTACGGGTACGTGTCGAGGGTATGGATAACTCTCGAAGAGGGCTATCGTATTCTTCACACAAGGCTAAAGCCAGAGCGGGCCAACGATGGACCGGTTATCTTCACCACTTATTTCACTGGCGGGATAGAATCCACCGCGTACTACTGCGCGGATCAGTTCGAGGAGTGCGATTCTATTTTTCCCACCCTACAGGAGATCTCCCTCGCTACCTCGGGGGTCTCTCTGGATACAGACAAGCTGCGCGGGTTTCCGGTGTTGTACTCGATTGCACGCGAGATGGAAAAATATAATCACCGGTTTGGTATCTCTCCTGGTCCATCCCGACTGGGAGCCGACTCAACCATGATGGAGGCAGAGCGTCACCAGCGTTTCACCCAGTACATCGTCGCGTACACGGATCTGACCCTTTTTGAAATCACCCCCGGACTTCAGAATTCCATGCTCAAAGGAGACCTCGGTGTCGTTCTGCGACGAGAATGCATTCTTCGGGGGTTTGGCACACGTCACTTTATTAACACACGAAAAATTGTAGAATACGGACTTTCCGTTCAAAAGGGTGCCCAAGGTGTGGTGGGGAAAAATCACCCGGTTCGCCTTCAAGGTAATGCTTGGTTAGAACACGATGTGTGGTTTAACTTTTCACAATTAGAGGAGCCGCTACTAGCGCTGCAACTTCTGTACAAAAAACCTAAACACCTGCTGACCCTCCAGGAGCTAAAAGGAGCCGCCTGTGTGGGAGGCTGCCGTATCCAGTCCTTAAAGGGCTTTACGTGTCCCTATTGGGTCCCGGAGTGGGCAGTTACGCTTCTGCAGTGGAATCTTAAACCCTGCGCGATGGGGGTGTCCTACACCATGGGTACGGCTCCCCGGCACGAAACCTCGTATCGACCCTTTACTTCCATCCTGTATAACCTGGAGGACATCGAAAACACCACCTCAGAGGATCTCTCCTACTTGGTGAATTATAGGCCGGTGGATCAGCAAGGAAGGCCATTCGTTCGGTTTGCCCGGTCGGTCATGTGCATAAGAGCCCTGGAGAGGGGTTATACTTCCAATGTGTGGATCTGTCTGGAGAGTCAATCGAAGGAGTTCTTGAACCGCTGTAAGCTACGGACGTGGGAGAATGGCAGTGGGAGACACCGGGTGGCTCGGAAGGGGTCTCTGAAGAAACCCCCTTTTGTGTTAGTTCGAAAGATGCATTTTGTGAATGAGGAGGAGCTTGAGATGGAGGGCGGCGTATCCTTGCGAGGTGTGTTAGAGATTAAGGATCCTATCGGTGTCATGACCGAGAAGGAGGTCGGTACTCGGTTCAAATCAGCGGAGCAGTTTGTGAAACGCTTCAAACCTTCCGTAGTGAAACTACCTTTAAAAATTGAAGAAGAGGTTTCCTTTGACTTTGAGGGTATGAAGGATGAAGAGTGGGCATAGTTGAACACCTTCAGAGCCTCCTTTGTACTCCATTTTCAGTCAGATTTTTTTTTTTTTTTGATTTCACCACTTGCTCTATTTTTTGTCTTTAATTTTTCGAATCTTATTTTTTTTTCATTTTTTTTTTCTTTCTGTTTCTTGTTTGTTAATGCTGCCTGGTGTGGACCCCTTTTCTCTTCCTTATGGACCTAAAAAATTCTTGTTTTTGTTTTGAAGATGGGTGCTTAAAAAATGATGTTTTCTTCTCCTCTTTGAACTAAAGCACTTCATAGAATTTTAAAGTTGTTAGAGTTGTTAATCATAGAATCCTTTTTTTTTTTTTTACTACTACTACTACATTATTATAATAAGTGTTTTCTATTTCGATACGAAGTTCCAATCCAGTAACCCCTTATGCCACCCAAGAAAAGGTCTCGTGACGAAGCGGAATTTCCTGCAGAATTGGATGAGACAGGTAGCCGTCCCCCTAGTTCCGATGAGGAAGGGGAGGACTTATTCGGAGAGGACTACATGAAGGATTACCTCGAACCCAGCGAAGATAGCGACGTGGAGGAGGATGAAGTAATGAACGATTTCGTAGTAGATGATGCAAGCTCAGAGTCTAGTATCTCACAATCCGGTCGTTTGGCCATTGATGCAATGATAGAGCGGCGCCAGGCGATGGAGCAGCAGATGAGGGGAGAAAACGACATGGATGACGGTGTATTTAGTGATGTGGAGGAGGATAATTTGTATTCACAGGACGACGACGACGATGATGGAGAGGGCGGCGACGAGGAGGAAGAGTACCTCGAGGACGACGAATTTGCGGACCCCAACGACCGAGTGTATGTGGAAGGGGAGTTGGACGGACCGGGATTTAACTGGAAGCAGCCCCAGGGAGAGTTAGTGGAGTGGCTATCGCAGGAGATCCCTCGACAGGTTATCAAAAACCGCATGTACAATTTTTTTCTAAACTTTGTCGAAGATGACGTTCATGTTTATGCCTCTAGGGTGACCGCTATGACTCGGGAGAATGATATGAGTTTTCAGCTGAGTTATCGACATCTGAGTAGGGTGTATGAAAGTGTCTTGGCGCTTTGGTTAGTCGACGCTCCTGATCCAATGATCGAGCTACTCGAAGACGCCGCCAATTACTTTACCTTTAAGCAGTTCCCTCACTACAAGAAGGTGCACTCTCACATATTCGTCCGGGTGTGTGATTTACCGCTCTGTGATCCCATCCGCGACTTTCGGCAGGTGCACATGAACGTGCTCGTACGGGTGGAGGGGGTAGTGATCCGCCGCTCGCCCGTATACCCCCAAATGCACGCCGTCAAGTATGACTGTGTACGGTGCTCCCACATCATTGGTCCCATCTATCAACGTGGGGACAAAGAGCAACGGGTGAATCTCTGCCCCAGCTGTCATAGCAAAGGACCTTTCAAAGTGAACATGGTCCTCACCGAGTACCGCAACCACCAGACGATTGTTCTACAGGAGTCCCCGGGTAAAGTACCTCCTGGGCGCCTCCCACGCAGCCTAGAGGTGGTCCTCACCAATGATCTGATTGATGTGGCTAAACCAGGGGAGGAGGTGGACGTGACTGGTATTTATAGAAATAGTTTTGATCCCTTGCTAAACAGCCGACAAGGGTTTCCGGTGTTTACGACTGTGTTGCACGCCAACAATATACTACTTCGGACGTCGGAGTTGGGCACTTTTCGCCTCCCAGATGACGAGAAGAATAGAATAGTGGAGCTGTCCAAACACCCCAACATTAAAAAGAAGCTGCTCAGCTCCGTTGCGCCAAGTATTCACGGACGAGAGGATATTAAGTTGGGTTTACTGTTAGCCATGATGGGAGGAGTGCCGAAAGATGTGAGAGGGGATCAGTCTCACCGTATTCGTGGGGACATTAATGTGTTGCTGGTCGGGGATCCCGGCTGTGCCAAGTCGCAATTTCTCAAATTTGTGGAAAAGTCTGCGGACCGAACGGTATTCACCACTGGTAGGGGCTCCACCGCCGTCGGTCTTACCGCCTCAGTGCATAAGGACAGTGTAACCGGTGATTTTGTCCTGGAGGGTGGCGCACTCGTCATTGCGGACCGGGGGTGCTGTCTGATTGATGAATTTGACAAAATGTCGGACCAGGATCGGACGTCTATTCACGAGGCCATGGAACAGCAAACGATCTCCGTGGCGAGGGGTGGTATTGTGACGACGTTATCGGCGAGGTGCTGTATTATCGCCGCGGCGAATCCAATCGGCGGTCGCTACGACCCTTCCTCCTCCTTCGACTCCAACGTGAACCTCACTACCCCCATTTTATCCCGTTTTGATCTTCTTTTTGTGGTTCGAGACGAGGTAAACGTGGAACTAGATGAAAAGTTGGCGGCCTTTATTTGCCAGTCACACACCAACAATCACCCCCGCTCCCAGTACGAGGCAAAGGTACAGGAGAAGATCCAACAAGAGGAACTACTTCAGCTACGCCACTCCCTTGAAAACGCTCAAACGGAGAGCGAGGCAGAACTACTACAGTCCAAGATTCTGGAAATACGGAATCGTGAGACCGAGCGCGGTAACATGGAGGATTTGGATCCTGACAGCGATAAACCCCTTCCACAGGCCTTGTTTAAAAAGTACTTACTTTACGCTCGCAGTCACTGCCATCCTAGAATTGCCAACATTGATGAAAACACCATCGCCCGACTTTACACGGAATTAAGACAGGAGTCCAAGCACGGCGGTATAGCCATTACGGTGCGTCATATGGAGTCCGTTATTCGATTATCCGAGGCACACGCACGGCTGCACTTGCGGGAGTTCGTCCGAGACGAAGACGTCACGGCTGCCATCTCTCTCTTCCTGCGCTGTTTTATCCAGACACAAAAGTACAGCATGCGCAACGTCATGGAGAGTCGGTTCAAAAGATACCTGGATGCCGAAACCGAACCCATTCCATTCATCCAACACAAAATCAAAGTCGCCGTGCAGTCGTTACGCCATTTCGAGAAACAAATTTCTGGAGGTGTGGAACCCACTACCGTGCGTATTGACGTCAGCGAGTTAGAACGATACACCGCCCATCTTTCCAAAGAGGCACTCAACGCTTACTTTGCGAGTAAGGAATTTGAAAGCGAATACACGCTTATTCGCGACCCCGTTACCAAAGCACCGCTTCAAATAGAACACGTGCTGCTCTAATGACACGCAACGCGTTCAACTTTTTTTTTATTATTTTATTTGTTTGTTTTTAGGTTTTCCTCCGCCCTTTTTTTTTCTCTCTTTGCTACTTGTAAAACGATAATTCTGGGCAGGTGTGTCGATCTATGTACATTTCTTCTGTAGTGAATCCCATATTTTTTTTTCTCCTGCCCACCTTTTTTTTCTTCTTTCTACTTCTCTCCTTTTAGTCTATTGAATTCTTCACAACACATAGATTCACGATAGGGATGGAGGATTACCTAGAGGTAACTCTCTCTCCTACCCAAACCGATACGGTAAGAAAAAACTCCCTGGATAGATACGAAAACAACAGAGATAGTTACTACTATGCTAGCTCCCCTTTTGCAGCGACCTCCCGTAGCTCTAGTAGTAATCAAACGCGGGAGGGGACTTCTTCATCCCCTGATACGTTTGAGGCTTCCCTATTTCGGCTAGAACTAGATAAACTTTCATCCGCCTTGTTGAAGACAGAAAAGGATATTCAATCGGCAAAGGCGTCTATTACCACTCCACCATGGGGACCGTTAGAAACCCTTTCCAGTCGAAAGGAAAATACTGCCCCTTTAGAGACCAAGAATGGTAATAGCAGTGTACTCGGTTCCTTAAAAGGTCGAGGTACCTTGCGGGACGCAGCTCGGCCTCCCCAAACAACCAAAATAGAATCATTACTACATTCAGAATGGCCGGCGTTGTACTCTTCACCACCGCCACCCGTGAAGCAGGCTAGTGTGAACACCACTACCAACACTCGTCGTCCATTAGAGGTGCCTCCTTCCCACTCTGCTCCACCCAAAGTGTCGAAACAAGCTCCTTCTTTTCGGCTACAGACACTCTTTGAAGCACCCGACTGTAACAGCAATCGCCCTGCCCCACCTCTCTCAGCAGAGGGACATACCGTAGAACTGTGGTGTAACTACTGTCGTCTTCAGTTTACCATACAGTGCCGTAGGCCTGTTCCCGCCCACTTCTGCCCTGTATGCGGGAAGAGACCTATGTCGTAGAGTGTGGACTGTATGTGTACTATTACAAGGCGGTGGATTTTTATTGTATTTATAATAATTATTACGTTTACAGGTGTATTTTTCTGCTTTTTTTTTTTCCTGATAGCTATCTTCTAAATCGCTCTTTTTTTTTTCCTTTACAATAAAAAACTGAATTAGGCCCAAATAAATTAAAAAACAATACACAAAAACGTTAGTATAATTTACGATGCTTATATTGGACTACTTGTGGCCTATTGTCTCTCATTTAGCGCACAAGTATTTGTTTGATAGCACGCTGGACACACTGCGAGATGTTTTAACGGCAGAAACTTTTACAGAGGGGATGGAAATTCTCATTGCGGAGGCAGCCACTCGGTCGGAGGAGTTTTGGCTGGATATGCTTTTGCTTTCCGCTGTCTTTGTCATTGTGCTCTTAGTGGCCAACTTTGTACTGCGTTACGCGTGGTGGTTTCTAGTCTCCATACCCCTTGGTATCCTGGAGCTAAACAAAATGAGCAAAGGGGAACTACCCTACCAGAAAAAGGCCATGACAGAGCGGAAAGAGAAGGAACAGCGTGTGAAGGACGGACTGGACCCCCCTAAAGCCTCTCTGTTGGAGGACTTTCAGGAGATTAGTGCGGCGCTTGCCCTGTCCAGGAGCAGCTTGGAGCAACACGGCGTACGGATGGAGACGACTCCCTCTGTCCCCACCAGTGGACCGCGCCGTTCACCGTGTCCTCCTCCCACCTCGATGATTGGTGGGTTAGCGCAGGTGGATCTCCTGATGGTCTCCCCTGGCGCCAAGTACCTTATCATCGGCAGTCGCAGTAAACACAAAACATGTCTCTACTCTCCCTCGTCGGACACCTTGTTTGCCAAATCAGGGAAGATGCAACAGCAAAAGGAGTTCTACACGTTGATTGAGGAGGCAGTGGCGTCAGCCTTGTCTCTCGAGAGCACCTCTAAGGTGGAAATATACAGCGCGGGATTCTCTCCCGAGGATGATTTTTTGTGTGTCGGAGAGAGGAATTCAGATCGGTTGATTGGATTTACGCTTGGAGCGAACTGCTCCCTGACTCTTCTGTGGTCCGCGAAACTGCCGAACAAGCGCCTCATCAGCGGTCTACCTCCCTGGCATGTCTTGGACCACCACACCCTTCTGTGTAGGGAGGACACGAACTGTGAGATGGAACTACTCGTACACAGTGGGGACAGCTTGACTTCACTGAAGGAACGGTTCAAGGTGGGCAAGGCCTTATCGTGGGCCACCTCGAGGGACTGTGTAGGAGTGGGAGGCTCGTTTATGCGGGATCCTCGCGTTGTAAAAGTGTCGCACGACAGCGCTCATGGCAGCTTGCGTATGGAACCGGTCCTTACTTTGCCCAATAAAAATAGAATCATTGCCATGGCATTGCTCCTTTCCGGCACCCCTCCCAACAACAAAAAAAACTTTTTCATCACCTTTGACGAGAAAGGCACCTGCTTGGTACACGACTTGGACTCTTTGAAGGATAGTAATGTTTGTGAGGTGGTGACCCGGTTCGAAGATACGGATTTTGCGGTCTACGATGAGTCCGAACCGCTTCGTATGATTGTTGCGGTCAGAGGGCACCCTTATCATGAAAAAATACGAGTGGGAATCATTCGTGGAGCCAACATGACAATATACTCTCTTTGTAATGAGGAACGTAGTTGGAAGACAAGGCGAGTCATTGATCTGTATGGGGTGCATGGTGGGAATAAAATCAAAAGCGCGGTATTCGTAGGAGGTGGTTTATGTGTAGCAACGTGTGGTGAGAACGAGAGCAATGTTTGTCTATTTGAAATCCCCGAGACTAGTTTCGAGAGAAATGCGTAACACTTCAAAGTGTGCAAACACTTAACTTTATGTTTTTTCGGTTTTCTTTCCTTTTTTTTTTGCTGTTTCTGTAATGATGTATAGTGGATTCTTCCAGATACGATTTCGTCTTTTACTCTTTTCATTTTTCACTTTATTTTATTTTTTGTATGTTCAGAGTTTTTTTTTTTTTACCTTTCTCTTTTAGTAGTAAGAAGGGGAACTATACTAGTTTCGAAAAATAATAATTAATAGTACTCATTTACATTTAAGTAGAAACAGTATTTCCCCTTCTGATTTTTTTTCTTTTTTTCTTTTAAAAAATAAATAAATAAATAAATAACATACATTTATTTAATCCTTCCTAAAATCCCTCTTTCTATACCCTAAAGGCACAGTTTAAAAATGGCTGGCCGTGAGCAAGACGTTGAAGTTTTCGCCGGAGATGTTGCCGAGAAGAACGATGATCAATACTTCACTGAACTCCGTCAGCGAAATGAAATGGATGCGGAAGACCTTGAACCCGTGAGACCCTCCTCCAGTCCGGCTGGCTGCTTTCAAAAAACGATCCACAAGTTGATGCCACCGGGTGGTATAGTGGCGAGTGCGTTCAGTCTGGCAGGAGGTACAATTGGAGCTGGTATCCTGGGTCTCCCAGGAGGTACGAACTCCTGTGGTATCATCACTTCCATGATTCTTCTCCTTTACGTGACGGTTCTCACGATTTTCTCTCTTCGCATGCTCGCCATGGCGGCTCAAAAAACGGGAATTAAAAGTTTTGAGGGGTTGACCCGTTGGCTCTTCCCAGGAGCCCGTTTCGCCTTCTCCTACTACGCCGCCTTTATTCGCTGGTTCTTCTCCTTCGGCTGCTGTGTGGGTTACGTGATTAGCGTACAAAACCTCTTTGATCCCATCTTTGCCGAAGCATTGAAGCGAGATCCGGATAACTCAGCCCTCAAGTACTTTTCGACCTCCAATGGCCTTCGTTTGATCGCCTTTATTGTGTGGATTGTGTTTATGCTCCCCCTGGTGGTCCCTCGCCACATCGATACCCTACGTTTCGCCTCTTTCGCCGCTATTCTCTTCATGGTGTACTTCTGTATCATTATTGTGGTGCACAGCTGTATTTACGGGTTGAAGAAACACAAGAATAACGTGGTGATATCGGGTCCAAAAACCCCACACGACGGCCCTATGATATTTCTCTTCCGAAGCGGTAACAGCGCAATGACCAATTTGGGCACCTTTTGCTTTTCCTACATCTGTCAAGTGAATGCGGTGGAGGTGTTCTGGGACATGCGTCCCGAGGACCGCACCATCAACGGGTACACCAAGGCCGGTGCGCTGGGTATTTTCATCTGCACGTTCATCTACATCCTCGTCAGTATTTTCGGATACTATGACTTTGGAGCGGAACAGCTGGCCCAGAAGTCACTCCTCCTCATGTACAACCCCTTGGATGAACCCGAGGTGATGGTGGCCTATATAGGGGTGCTTATTAAGCTTATTGTCGCATACGCTCTGCTGCATCTTGGGTGTCGTAACTCCCTTTACTACGCCATGGGTTGGACCGACAAGTACAGTGAAGCCAAAGGGTCAAAATCAGTTCCCGCAAACAGCAGTGACCCAGAATTCACACAAGACGATGTGGAGAAATTCAAGGAAGAAACCACCAAAACAGAAAACAACCGCACCTTCGTAGATAATATCCCCATGTGGAAGCATCTCCTTGTAGTGACGATTCTTTCCGGTCTTATTCTTATTTGCGGTCTCTTTGTTCCGAGTATTGACATTGTGTTCAACTTTGCCGGTTCCATCTGTGGAGGTTTCCTGGGGTTCATCTTCCCAGCGTTAATTCTCATGTACTCTGGAGACTTTTCTATCCGCAAGTCAGGCCTGTTGTTGTGGGTAATTACTTATCTCCTTCTCATCAGCGGTGTGTGTGCTGTGGTGTTTGGAACTGGGGCAGCCATTTTCGATCTTTTGTAAATGAAAAGATAACTGGAACGGAAACTACTACTTCCGTCCGCACTTTTGCTCCGCTTCATCTCGGGTCTCTAACTTCGAATTATTTTACGCTATATGATCATCGAATGATTTGTCCTTTTTTTTTTCTTTTAATCATTTAAATTTACACCCAATTTTTTTACTTCACTCCATGGATACATGAACAAGTAAAAATAAGTAAATTGAATACCATTTAAAACGATCTTTTTTTTTTTTTTGATTTTAGTTTCAATTTTTAATTTTAGGATTTTATTTTGTAAAGGGGTAGCTGACCTCCAGAAACTGTTGTTTTTATTTGGTGTGTGTGTGTGTGTTTGCTTACATAGGTCTGTGATTTGATAAGACTCCCCATATTTTTTTTTTCTCTCTCCTCACTGCTTTCTCTTTTCTTTTTTTTTCATCTAGCTTAGATCCTATGGAGGATTCCCCCTTTGATAGCAGTCCGGCTCCAGTGCTGGACTTTGGGGACCGTGACAGTTTTCTGATCAGCAATGCAAGGAACGTGGTGGGCCTCTACACGTGCACCTCGAGTCACAATACACTCGACCTGCTGACTCTGTTTATTGATCTGGGCAAGAGGGAAGGGGTGGAGTTTGCCCGGTGCACGGAGGGTCAGATAGGGTCCCTTCCCGTTCTACTAGACCTGCGACTGACCACCTTGCAGACGGTGGGAGGTACCGACAAGTTGATCTCCAATCTACTGGCCTCCGAGGACTCTCACTCTGTAGGACGATACACGAAGTGGAGTGTGGAGGGACAGCTGCTTCGGTTAGACGTGGATATGAATGACTTCCCGGAACGAAGTGCTGGGGAAATTTCGGTGGAGCTGGAGAAAGCAAAGGCCGCTCGCATCGGTCGATCTTGCCTACTGAATATGACGATCCGCTCCGACCCCACCAGCACGGGAAGCTGGACGAGTCATTCTGTGGCGCGTCAACTCCAAATGATGTCCACCACCCCCCGGCATTCCCTCTCACGGCGGGGGTCTGCAGGGTCGGCTTCCATGACCCCATCCCGTGGAGAGTGGGCGCTGCGAGGGGACCTGGACGGACAGCACGTGCAAGTGTCTGACGTCTTGTCGGTCAACACGAGTCACATCAACGCCACCCGTATTATCTTTTATCCAGAGTCGTACAATGGGAATGTCTTTATGGAAAATGTTAATCTTTTTTCAGAAGTAGTAGCACACCTTTCGATTCAGATTTTAGAAGAAGGGGACCCCCGACTGGTGAGGCGGAATCGGGTCCAGAAGATGGAGCCCATTAATCTGTATGTGGAGGAAGGAGTCGATAAAGAGAGAAATGAATCCACGATCGTGTTGACCTTTAACGCGGAGGAGGTGTTTGGGGCGGTGGAGGACGTCATGATGATAAACATGGAAGGGGCTAGTAGTAGCTCCCAGCTGGTGTCAAATTGCTCCCAGTACAGAATAGGACGCTATATTATTGACTTCACTGCGACCTGGGCGGGGGCCAGTATGCCGACCGAGAGGGAAACCTACGACGTGATTGCTGAGACGTTGGAGTCGGTGGGAACGCAATTACAGAGTATGAACACCGATTATATTTATGACGCAATGGAGGAGAACTTTTCCTACTTTTTTAATGTTGCGGAAGAAAAGGAGGTGGACCTCTTCAAGACTCGAATATGGTCATGTCTTCGTCTTTATGTGATACACACCATGATGCGGCTCCCTCCTCCTAGCTTAGATGACGTAGGGGATATCATTGCTAACATGTAATTTATTCTTCCTTAAATATTGTACTATTGAATAATTTTTATTGTTATTGTTATTATAGTTATTTCTGCCTTTTATTATTCTTTGAGACGGATTCTCGTTCCTTTCATCTGTTGTTATATTTTCTCATCTTGACTCTTTTTCCTCCTTTCCTTTTCTTCTTTGAAGAAGTGATAGAAGACACCAATGGGGAAACACTTTCGTAAATACGTTAGAAAGGAGCCCGGTCACCGAAGAGGACGCTCGTCCTCCGCTGCGAGCTCTTCTCATAGGAAACACATCTCCTTCGATTCAAAAAATAACAAGGTGTTTTTAGTGAAGCCACCTCCCAGGGAACTTAATAAACTGTTTTGGTTTTCTGAGAAGCAAAAAATAGTCAAAAAAGGACTGAATTTCACACTAGAGCCTAATATAAACATTTCCATCTCCGTAGATTGTAGAGTACAGATCACCACCATTTCGTCCTCTATAGAAAATGCCTTTGATTCGAAACGGGAGGGCAGTAAGCGAAGCTTCTTGGAGATTAGAGAAGAACTCCTCTCCGACGGCGCCGCACCATGGATCAGCGTTGCTTCTGTCGAGTTTGGTCAGTTGGAAAAGGTAAAGTTGATGTTACCCGCCGGGACGTATCACTTTCGTTGCATTGGTCCCCCACTGTCCATCTTTTGTCTCGTGTACGACGTTGAGGCGGAGCTCAGCTAGCCTCTTTTTTTCATCCCCCCACGTTACGTCACCTTAACGAAAGGACTCACTTAACTAGGCTACTATAGAAAGTTCACCAATGCGCACAGCCTACAATTTTTTTTTTACCTTTTTTTTTTCTAGGATTCCGTTGAACTTTCTATTCACTGCGAAACACGTTCTTTTTTCCGTTCTAAACTCTCTGTCGCCCTTCTCTTAAAGTTTTTTTTTTTCTTTTCTTTAACAGTGCCACTTTTTTTAATTTAATTTTAATAATTGTTTTTTATAAAGTAAATAAATAACATATATCCTATAGAATTTTTTTTTTCTTTCAAGCACAATCCATATTAATATTTTTATACTTCAAAGTAGAACTATACATTTATTATACAAATAACATCGGTATAAATATCAAAGCTCCATTAAATTCATCATGACCGATAGTGTGACTGTTGTGAAGCGTAATGGTGAGATTCAACCCTTTGACGCCGCCAAAGTGCAGAGGCGCTTTGAACGTTTGAGTTACGGTTTGGATATTGAAAATATGGATTTGAAAGGTTTGACGGACAGTGTTGCGCGTGGCGTGACGGACCAAGTCACTGCTCTTAAGCTGGACGAGCTTATAGCGCAAACTGCAGCCTACGCTATGACCAAACACCCTGACTACGGTCTCCTCGGGGGTCGGCTTTGTGTTTCTGCCCTACACAAGGTGACGGACGAAAGCGTGCTCAAGACTTTCTCCCGCCTTCACAAGCACGTTACGGGTAGTGGACGTGTGGCGCCTCTGATCTCTGACGAAGTTTGGGAGGTGGTGGAGAAAAATGAAGAGTTGCTGCAGAAAACTATCCAGTACGAGCGAGATTTCACCTACGAGTACTTTGGATTCAAGACACTGGAGCGGTCTTACCTGCTTCGTGTGGAGCTGAGCCGTGGAAATATGGAAATTGTGGAACGACCTCAGCACATGTTGCTCCGTGTGGCGATTGGTATTCATGGACATGACATAGAGCGTGTTTGCCGCACTTATGAGCTTTTATCGCTAGGCTACTTCACCCACGCCACCCCTACCCTTTTCAACGCTGGTACTCCAAGCCCACAAATGAGTTCTTGCTTCTTGGTGGCGATGAAAGAGGACAGTATTGAGGGCATTTACGATACCTTGAAGGAGTGCGCCATCATCAGCAAGTCGGCGGGTGGTATCGGTTTCCACGTTCATAACATTCGTTCCTCCGGTAGTTACATCGCCGGCACGAACGGGACGTCCAACGGTTTGGTGCCGATGCTTCGTGTGTGGAATAACACGGCCCGCTATGTGGACCAGGGAGGCGGTAAGCGAAAAGGTGCCTTCGCTGTCTACCTTGAGCCGTGGCACGCGGACGTGTTTGAGTTCCTCCTCCTGAAGCGCAATACTGGTAAGGATGACATGCGAGCCCGCGATCTCTTTTATGCGCTCTGGATTCCCGACCTTTTCATGAAGCGGGTCAAGAGCGAAGGAAAGTGGACCTTGATGGACCCTCACATCTGCACTGGTCTCAGCGACTGCTACGGAGAGGAGTTTGAAAGAAAGTACGAAGAGTACGAGAAACAAGGCCTGGGTATCCGCACCATTCCAGCACAAGAGTTGTGGTTTGCCATTTTGGAGTCTCAAGTGGAGACGGGTGTCCCTTTCATGATGTATAAGGACGCCTGCAATAAAAAGTCGAACCAGAAGAACTTGGGTACCATCAAATGCTCCAACCTGTGCACTGAGATTGTAGAATACACCAGCAAAGACGAAACTGCCGTGTGTAACCTGGCCTCCATCGCGCTGCCTCGCTTTGTGGACACGGAGAAGGGTGTCTTTGACCACCAAAAGCTCTACGAAGTCACCAAAGACGTCACGTTCAATCTTAACCGTGTAATTGACCGCAATCATTACCCAGTTGAGACGGCGTACCGGAGCAACATGAAGAACCGCCCTGTAGGGTTGGGAGTGCAAGGCCTAGCGGATGCTTTTATTCTCCTTCGACTCCCTTTTACCTCGGAGGAGGCGCAAAAACTGAATGAGGACATCTTTGAAACTATCTACTACGCCGCGGTCGAGTCCTCCGTTGATTTGGCGGCGGTGGAGGGAACGTACGAGACCTTTCCCGGCAGTCCTGCCTCTCAAGGTCTCCTGCAGTTCGACCTGTGGGACAAGCAGCCAGTGAGTGGTCGGTGGAACTGGGACGCCCTGAAGGAGCGGGTCAAGTCGACGGGTATGCGTAACTCCCTCCTGGTGGCCCCTATGCCTACCGCCTCCACCAGTCAAATTCTTGGCAACAACGAGTGCTTTGAACCCTTCACCACCAATCTGTACGTACGCCGCACCCTCAGCGGTGAGTTTCCTGTGGTGAACAAGTACCTCGTGAAGGATCTCATTGCCCGTGGTCTGTGGAATGAAAAGATCCGAAACGAAATCATCATCTTCAACGGCTCTGTACAGTCAGTGGAGGGTATCCCGGACGACCTAAAGGAGCTGTATCGCACCGTGTGGGAGATTCAACAACGTAAGCTGATTGATATGGCGGCTGCTCGAGCCAAGTATATTGACCAGTCCCAGTCGATGAATCTCTTCCTCAAGTCGCCGAGCTCCGGTCAGATCACCTCTATGCATTTCCACTGCTGGCAGTCGGGCCTCAAGACGGGAATGTACTATCTGCGTACCAACGCGGCAGCGGATGCGATCAAGTTTACCGTCGATGCAAAGCGAATGAAGGAAGTGAACGACTCTAAAGTGCAGAGCTCTCTTCAGTCGAATACCACGCCATCCCAGAGCACCCCACAGCCGGAGGAATGCCTAAACTGTGGTTCCTAAATATCTAGGATCTCAATTAGGAGGAGAGAAAAATCGCATTTATTTTTCTTCCCCCTCTTCAACTTTTTTTATTATTATTTATGATTTTATATTTTAGCACTGAAAATACCATATAAACTTCGTTTCAGATGTGACAGGTTTAGAGGATTTCACATTAATTATTTGTATTGAGAGTTAAAACCCATTACCTCTAAATACTTTTATAGACAATATTACTGATGGAGAGTTTCCACAGAATTTTTTCGTGATTCTCATCTTCTTTAGTTTGTTTGAATCACCTATCAAATCATAGAGTAAGAGAGTTTATCTCGAGTTTTCTTTTTATATTACTTTCCTCTTGAGTGTTGTTTATTCGTCATTGTGTACTTCAACACGATTACAGTAAACAGTTCCGTCTCTCGCGACGCACCCAAACGAGAAAAAAAAATTTGGTTTGTTTTCATTTCTCTTAGTTTTTTTATTTTTATGTTTAATTCTCCTTGTTCTCTGTGACTTTTATTTACTTTTATCATTCATTCTCCTATTTCTCTCTCCCCTTTAGTTTTTTTACCTTTCCCCATATATATATATATATATATATATATATATATATATATATTTCCTCAATGCTGAGATCCAGAAATAATACAGTTCAGAGCCGCAGTGAAAGCACGGAACCCCAGAAAAGTACCGACCAACTAGAAATCGACGCTAAACGGCTGGAGGCCCTTCTAGAGGAACGACAGAGGGAATACGAAGAGTTGCTTAGCAAGGGAGACGCGGAGGATAATGCACCCACCTCCACCGTGGATGAAATGGTAGCAGAGATCCACGAACTGAATACACGAAACAATAAACTTCGTAAAGATTTGAAAAGTGTCGCCGATCTGGAGAAGCAGTACGCTAGTGACCCACGTGTGGTGAGCAAGAGGAACGAGGTGCGAGCCATTCGCATTGAAGCTGAGAAATACGAAACGGAATTGGCTACCCTTCAAACGCTAAAGAAACGGAGAGACAAGGGTCTGAAGGAGATCAACCTTTCCGAAGAGCGTGTCAAGAAGGTGAAGCGACAGGAAAATGAAATGAAAGCGGAGGCGAGAGAGCAAATAAAACAGCTGGAGGCGGAGCTTAGGGCCCTCTCCGACGAGGATATACGTGCCCACGAACAGTTAGCGTCTCTTCAAGAAAAGCTAAAAGTTGGGGTTTCGAAAAAGGAACTAGACGATCTCGTCAACCGAATGAAGGACCAGGAGCGTGTGATCAGGGAGCTTAGGTTGGAAGAGGAGGAGTGGAAACAGCGAAGGTCGGATATGCAGGAAGAGGGTCAAGGTAATCTAAACCGCCAGCGCCGGGAGCTGCAAAAGTTAGAAGAGGAAGTGGAGCGTCTTAAAAAAGTGTTAGTTCAACGGGAGAACGAACACAAGCGAAGTTATCAAAATAACTTTAATGACTAAAGGTGATCACTAGACGGTGACTATCGCTCCGGTCTTGAGTTCAATTACTACACGACTTTTTGTACTCTCTCTCTATGTCTTCGTGCCCTCTGTACTTTTTTTTTGTATTGTATATGTATATATATATATATTGTCTGTAATTTTTTTTTTTTCACTATATATATATATATAATCACCCCCCTCTGTTAAATGGACCACCAAATTCTTATCTTAAGCGACCTTACAGAGAATAAATCTCATTTTCCCTCTACTCTTCTCTTCGAGATTGAAAAGTTTTTTTTTTCCTGTTTCCCTTCTGTAACATATCCCACAAACACAATAGTAATTATAAATCAGAAATAAAAATAAAAAATAAAAGTAAAATAAAATAAATTTAGCTCAAAGTGAAGCGCGGACGCGACTTCGATCCCATGTCTGACGCGCCTTCTACCCCTAGTGCAAAGAAAGGGGTTCGGAAAACAGAAGGGACCAGTCCCGTCTCCAATGGAACCATTTCTCCTCCTTTTGCAGACGCCGTCACCCCCACAGAAGTTCCACTTCGACTGAACCTCACCGATGAACCGAAACAGTCCCCTCCACTGCTTAGTTTAGGTTCGTTGGGGCAGGGACCGTCTAGTGGGAGCTATTTCGGTGCCCCTCCCGCGATGGGGGCACGGCGACCCACTTTACTAGAACGACGGAATAAAGACAGAGGCATGAGTGTATCAGGTCTTTGTATGGATGTTATCGTAGACAATACTCGTGATGGCGCGTTAGCTCCTGAGGAGCCCCCTCGAGTGGAGTTTAGAGGCTGGTCTAGTAACATTACGGCACCAACACCGAAGGAGGAAGAGGAGAAGGAGGAGGCCTCCCCTGCTACAGCCGATTTATTAGAATTAGCCGAGTCACCAAAGGAACCTTATTCCTCCAAGACCGGGTTGAAAATAGTGAGCTACAATATCCTAGCAGCGCGTCTCGTGACGACGGACCGCTATCCCGACTGCCATCCCCTGATACTGGGGGAGGAGTATCGAATCAAGCTGATTAAAGAGGAGATCAAAAATTCGGAAGCGGATATTCTGATTCTCTCCGAGATCAGCACGGAGGTTTTTGAAAAAACTCTAGGCGAGTTCCTAAGAACGCAGATGAATTTTTATGGCGAACACGTTGTCATTACCGATAGAAAAGGAGAGCCGCGGTGCCTGCCTTTGGGGGTGCCTCGGGTCTTGGATAGCATTCAACCCCACCTCGCCTCCGGTCGCGGGGAGAGTGCCAGCGAGATCCGTACCACCCCTGTTCTTCCGGCCCCGCGGTGTAGCAGCACCGCTGTTACCCCGTCGGTGAAGAAGGCAGAATCCAAAAACGCTCTCCCTAATGCGACGACCACCAAAGTCGAAGAACCAAGAAGGGTGGAAATGGATGGGAGCGCCATTTTCTACAATAAAAATCGGTTTACATTGTTGGAAAGGGTGGCAATCCGCTTCAACGCGATCGCGCAGACCGATGCGTCCCTGTCTCCCTACGAGCGGAAGAAACTTCAAGCGGACTCTCACAACGTGGCCTTGGTGGTGGTACTTCGGGATCACCTAGTCCCCGGTCGTGCGTATATTATCGGCGCGGTACACCTGATCTGGCAGCGTGTCGAGGCACAACTATGGCAGAGCAACCGTCTGCTTAGTGTTGTGGAACAGCTAAAGGCCAAATACCAGAATGGACCCTCTCCGCTCTCCCCCACTGGAGAGACGTTAGCTTCTCCGAAGGGAGCGATCCCCTCGCGCACCGGTAGCGTAGACTTTAGTACTCAATACTCCGTCTCGTGTATTCTAGGCGGTGACTTTAACGTGGAAAAAGATAATCCTACCTTTTCCTACCTAAAGACCGGGGTGATCCCCACGGAGGCGCCGGTGTTCAAGAGCTGGAGAATAGAGGATAACCTCTCCCCTGTCGGACCCCCTGAGCGACGAACCACCAACCCATTCCCGTCGCCACCCTCGGTGGACAAGACCCGCTCCCCTTTCAAGCGGGGCTCCCCCGGCCCTGAACCCGAGCTAGACACCACCAACGCCATCCCCACCGCTCCCTACGCCCCCGGACGAAAACGCCTGGGGTCGTCGAGTGGGAGTGCCCTGGGCGAGACGGCCTCCTTGGTGAGGCGCAGCGGTAATCTCATCGCCCCTTCCACCGAGTACGACCCTGAGACTCCAATTTCGACCAAGAAGGGCTCCAATCCCAGTAGCACGGAACCCTCCCAGACGGGTGGAGACCAGAGTAGCGAGATTGTCAACATTCTCTCCGCCGCCTCTCTCACGTCCCCCAAAGGTAAATCAGACGGCAAAGAGAGTAATCCGAGGCCGACCCCGCCAGAGGGGAGCCCGTCGAGCGGCCGGGGGTCCGTAAGGTTGGCGCTGTCTCCCATCAATGCAAGGGCTCCTCTCTCGCTTACCCACGATCTAAAGTTCTCTGACGCTTATGAGGGGTACTGCAAACGACACCCCACCTTAGTGAGTGCCGTAAACCCTTCTACGAATATGGAGGGAAAGGTTCTAGACCACATCCTCTTTGAAGCCGATGGCTTCGAGTGCAAAAGAGTGATGCGTCTGGGGAAAAATCAAAAGATTCCTAATAAAGATGTCCCTAGCGATCATTATATGATTGGAGCAATTTTAGAGCCGCGAAGCAGCGTGTAGAGTCATTTCACACGCAGTATGTTTACGTTTATGTATATATGTATATGTACGTGTAAGTATTTTATTTTATGTTCTGTTTTTTTTTTTTTTGTTCTGATGACACACCGTGTTTTTTTAATTACTACTATTATTTTTTCAGATTTTCCATTTTGTTTTGGGCTTAACCTTTTCTTTTTTTTTCCTCTATAATGTTATTTCACACATTATTTAACACAATTTGTTTTGTGTAGTAAATGTTTTGTGTGGAAGCCCTGTGCACTTTATTATATATATATATGCACCGTGTAAATAGTTGTGGAGATTTCTTTGCCAAAGAAAGCAACGAGCCGACCATTAAAACAAACAAACAAACAAACAAAAAAAAAAAATCAACAACAACCACAATAACAACGCAAACAAACACTATTAGGAACATGTTTGACAACAGAGAGATTTTTTTCCCTTTTACTTTTTTTTTTCCTTACTCCTTCTTTATTCTCTCCTTTTCCCCCTCTTTCACAGATTCTCTCTACAATAATATCTTAAACACCCTTTTCACTTTTACTTTTTCATTTCTACAATGGGGCTATTCGGTGGTGGAAAGAAGGAGGAGAAGGAAAACGATGGACGTCTCAACACTAGTGACTTGAAGACCGCCCTTGATGTGGTGGTGAACCTGGGGGAGAAGCCCACCGAAGGCGAAGGTGACGGGGTTGCCAAACTGTTCAAATTGCCCTTCTACTTGAAGAAAGTGTTTGTGGACGACTGGTTTGCCAAGAACCAGAGTGAGGCGTATCAGCAGTTTATGCAGAGTGAGGCCTACAAGAGTGCTAGGAAGACAATCATTAATGCCTTTGACATGGACGGCGATGGCAAACTAACCCCTAAGGACTTTCAAATCATGTACGACCAGAACTTAAAGACCGCCATCGATGACAATAAAGACGTGATGGATAAGTATTTACCTTTTGCTGGTCAGATCTGCTTCGGTCTTCTGGTGGGTCTAACCTGTGGCGCACTCTGCCGTAACTTTTACAAGGGCAAGTACTGGATTGCCGGTATCGGCTTCGCTGGTTATACCGCCGTTCAGTACGCCGCGCAGATGAACTTTGTCAACCAATCTGTGCTGGAAAACGCATTCCGACAGAAAATAAAGGAGCTGGCGGACGTGAACGGCGATGGAGAACTGAACCGCGAGGACCTCAATCAACTAGTAGAGAACCGCATGAAGTACATTGCCACTAAACTCGGTCCTGGTGGTATTGCCCCCGGTGCGGCCGGCTACGCCTCCCTGTTCCTGGGGTTCGCTCGGGGTGTGCGTATTATCTAATTGGTGGGGTGAACAGATAACAAGCTGGACACTATCCACTGGATACTCTCCTGATTTACACACTGGCAACAGCGCGGATCAACTCATGTAAAAACAAAAACAAAAAAAGAAAGTATATTCCATTTCATCTCGTGATCATGACATTTTTTTCGGGATGAAGTAAAAATATAATAATTTGAACGCGTCTGTGCTGTGTGTTTATATCTTCAGTGTAGGGTTCCGTATTTTATTTTTTT
This sequence comes from Angomonas ambiguus, assembly GCA_019695575.1. Lineage (NCBI taxonomy): Eukaryota > Euglenozoa > Kinetoplastea > Trypanosomatida > Trypanosomatidae > Angomonas > Angomonas ambiguus. The sequence goes on along the minus strand of JADNSB010000083.1, from coordinate 1,022 downwards.
ATTTCTTTTTTCTGATTTTAGTTTCTTTAATTATTTTTGTCATTATTTCAAGGTACCTTCATCCGCAAAACAATAACCACAAAATAAATAAATAAATGAAAACGAACTATGTTTGGGGTACCAACCTGTAGAAGAGATTTAATAATTGGCAATTCAACCTCTTTTCATCATTTTTTTATTTTATTTTTTCCCTTTGTTGTTGTTTTAAAGGTTTCACATGTGTGTCGATTCTTTTCTTCCATTCTCCTTTCCCTCTCTCTATGTTTTTTTTTTTTATATATATAAACCTGTGTACTCGACAGTAGAGAGTAGTGTAGTACCTCATGTTCCAAAGAAGCTCAGTCGCCCATGCCCGCGCGTTAGCTGACCGCAAACGGCCTCGATTGTGGGGTGCTCCTGGTGCGCCAATCATCCGCATGCGTGGCCACCACGTTGTGTGGAAGTTTCAATCCTACGACATTTTTGTCGAGCACACCCACCGTCGCCGGAACTCTGACCTCCGTCTATTGCAGTACCTCGGGAAACACTGTCCGCACCCCCAAAAATCTCTCTGGTCCCCGGATACCCCAGTCACGCAGGACCGACACTTGTTTATGCTCACCACGGTGGACATTGACGCCTTCAAGTACTGGTTCGGTGTAAAGCGGTGTCACCTTTCCGTTGGCCCATGGAATGTGTTAGCGAAATCCGGTCTTCTCCCCCCGTCGTATCGCCAAAACTCAAAAATCATGCCAAAACCTATTTTTGACAAAGAGAATCTGATGCGGTACTATTTGGCGAACCGGAAGGATCAAAAGTTGTTGGAGAGAGAAGAGTATATTAACTATAAGAATAGTATGATAAAGACCCCGGAAGAAAGGGCAGCTGAGCGCCCTGTGGCGCCGTACTTGTAAGGAAGGGAAGACATAAGAGATACAATTTTGTTTTTCTTTTTTTTGTATTTCCCTTTTTGTTTTCCGATTCACAAATAGTATCTTCCCAAACACCTTATTTTTTGCTTTTTTTTTTTTTGCTAAGGTAGG